>JAYMSP010000397.1:0-53972 GCA_036897095.1 Plantago elongata | reverse complement strand
AACTGACGCGGAAATCATGAGGATGACTACCTCAGTTGCAGAGTTGGCTTTCCAGTGTTTGCAACTGGAAAAAGATACAAGGCCTTCAATGGACGAGGTTTTGGATTTTCTAAGGGATCTTAAGACATGTGATCCTAGGAAAATACCTCCTTCACCAGAAACAGATGAAGTTGACCGTTGAAGAACAAGAATATATAGTCCTCACCTATTGCCATTACTGATGCATGGCATAGTGGTTCCACTACAGCTAGTTCCATCGGTTGAGATTTCATTAATCGATTTTTCTTAGTATCATTGTAAATGTTGTAATAATGTTGTTGTAAAAACCCTTTAGTATTTGTTCAGAGGTGGGTAGTGAAATATTTGTCTTCATCTTCTTTAGTATGGAAGAAGAAAGTGAAAAAACAGAAAAAGAAGAAACACTTGGACTTCTTTTCTTTTAAGTTCTTCCTGTTAACTTATTCTGCTATCCTTAAACTCAGTATGTACTGATAATAAGTATTATCCATTAATTGATAGGAGCACAACTCGTGTAAGACAATATAACGGGTGCGGAATAAGGAAATTAGCCTACCATTTAGGTGGATTGTGGTATAGTTTTAAGGTGTGTGTGTAACTATTAGACAGTAACACAGCAAGTTCTTGGATTCATACCTAGAATAATTGGACATGGTTTTCTAAGGTGTCATTTCACTCTTACACCTCAGAGCTTGACTTGATCTTTTGTTGCACTGACTCAATTTGTATGGTCAATACTTTTCTATCATTATGTTTAGAAGAAACTAAATCCCAAAAATTCCATGTCCAAGTCTAAAGGAGACTGATGAAGACTATTCAACCTATTAACTCTCTCAAGTCTTTCAACATCTTAGACTCATTCAACTCATCCAAATTCCAAGCGAAACTCGCTTCCAGTTCTTGCCTTCTACCATAGTTCTATCCTTTGAAGCTATGGCACCATCCAGTTCATTTCTTTTCTTGTTTTTGCTTAATCTTGTCCCTGTCCTGATTTTAGCCAAATCCAGTTGCCCAAAATCCTTCAACTGTCAAAATATGAGCTCTCTGGAATTTCCACTCTCCAATGCTCAACCCGATTGCGGCCTATTCATGCTTAATTGTACCTCAGTTCCTCCACTGATACAGCTAGAAGCTGGAGGTATATTGTACGAAATTCTCAACAAGAGTTCATCAAATAAGTTCTCGATTCGTGACACTAGATTCAGCCAATTCTTGCACAATCGGCAGTGTTTTTCCTTTGTAAATCTGTCTTTACCCCAAAATCCTTCAGTTTCTTTTAGAATCTCACCCAATCTCACCATGTTCCCGTGCATCAACGGTAATAATGACGAAGAAATGAGGCAGCAGTTCCATAGCCAAAACTGTTCGGATTACAGTGTGTACTACAGAGATCCTCATAACACCTCTGCAGTCAATGAAACTGCTGCAGCTGCTGCCGGGTGTTGGAAACTTCAACTGCCTAGAAATCCCAACCAACATAACTTTACTGACTTGTACCAGGTGTTAACTGCTAATTTCACACTGGAGTGGCATATTTCCGCTGATTGTATGACATGTCACCGAAGAGGAAGGCAGTGTAGTACTAGCAACATGAATGAATTTCTATGCAGAACAGCAGGTATTACTGAAACTTGTTATTCTATCTTGATGTTGTTTGTATGCGAGGACATCCAGTTTAGCACATTTGTTAAAGAATATTAGAATTGGTTTATCATCATATTCCATGTCTTGAGAACATTTCTGTAATAACTGGATAATGTAATTTCAAAAGAATAATATAATACTTACTTTCAAAAAAATAAAAAAATAAAAAAGAATATTTATTGATGTAATCTTATTATTGGAGATAAAGAGATTGGTTGTGTTTGATGTGAGTCGGAATGATAACGTGATATTATTTTTTGATGGAATAATATTTGATAAATAATGATGGTTTAAGACCGCCCGTTGTGGTGGCGGTCGTGGTGCCGGTCGCCGGGTGTGGTGGTGCTGCGACCGTGCGCCCTCGATCGGATACTGCACTATGACGACCAATTAAATTCGGTCGGAGGATTTTTTTTAATTTTCCTTCTCTTTTTAATAATTGAATATTGATACGAATAACGGCTATATTTTTTTTCAAATGGTGTTTTTGAATTGAATTGGTAAGGAAACAATACAACTTAATACAATTTGTGGAATTAAAATAACAAACTAGTACGGAATTTGAATCTACAACGGACAAACACAAACATAAAACTCCATTTGATTGTACTTCTTCAAGAGTCATCCTCGAACTCTCGGTCCAACACCTTGCCTTCCTTTGGCTTGGGGATCATCTGAGCTGGGTTGATACTGGACAATTGGAGATACATCTGCAGCCTTTGAATGCGAGCCAAGTCGGTATTGGTCTGGTTAGTTGCCGCTTCTAACTGTAGAAGTTTCTCCTCTTCTCTTTCGAAGAACGGCAACCTCCTTTGCTCAATCTCAATCCTATGTGCCTCCAGTTGCCGCTGTTGAGCAAAATCGTTCTTGAAGTCAGCTAAATCACTACTAGAGGAGTTTGGTGAAAGACCACTTTTCCTGAGGGCCTTTGCCTTATCCCGACCAATGGGACGCTCCATGAAGTCATCACTACTTTCACTCATGTGCATTTTCTTCCCCGAGCTTCCGTCCGTGTCTTCGCCTTCCGCATCATGGAGTTCAAAACCCGGAACATTATCCCCGGATGGACCGCTGTAGTTCATCTTCGTTTGCTAATTGTTGATAATCTTTCATGGCATGCCAACAGTGGAACTCCTGAAATCTTCACCTTATGGATGATTTATTTGGTAGATGCGTTTTGCATACTCAATGACATCGTCATCGTTAGTACCACTCCGAACTCCTTGGACTCGTACAACCTCGTTGTAAGCACTCACCCATTGATTAACACAAGGCTTGATGCGATTCTAGCGACCACGAAGAGAGCTTCCACTTCGTGGTTTGAGCTCAGAAGTCGAGTACTTCCTTGCCACATTCCACATATTTAGTATGTGCTTAGTGAAGATCGTAGTGTACATCACGTTCGTACCTACCCATGGATCCTCACTAATCGTCATGAACATGATGATTTGAACAAGGTCCTCTGCAACTGAGAACTTCTTTGGACTGGTCTTCTGGGCTGCGCCTTTCACTTCCTCCTCGGGAACGTTCTTTCCTTTTCCCCCAATGACCCGACCTTTGCTTTCCCTTTGCCTTTCGATGCAGCCATCTTCCTCTTTCCTAGAACTGGCAGCTGCACCGGTGGAGGTCGTGTCTCCGAGACGGTTTGCTGCGATCCCTCATAACCGTCCGGACGGAATACATCTTGGGAGTTGAAATGATTGTAGGGTTCATTTGGATTGGTGGATGATTCCAAACTGTGGTAGCCCATATTGATGAACATTTGCTCGATTTCAGCCGAATCTTTGTCCGCCAACCAAGCAGTCAAGTTCGGATTCATTTTGATTTTTGGTAGTGATTAAAAGAGTGTTTTGAGTTTAATAGAGAAAAATAAAGAGTGTTTGGAGGTGTGAAGAATGAAGTGAAAATGGTACTCTATTTATAGATCCCGAAAAAATATGACCGTTTATAATCGTTGGAGTATTTTATTTTATTAATAAACATATAAATTAAAATTAAAAAAAAGTGTCTGGTCCTATCAGGACCTAACACGTGTCCCAGTCAAACGGCTGAGACACTAGTCGTTTTGGGGCTAGCCCCACCAAAACGGTTACTCGATCGACTTGCGGAGCAGCTACTCCGCGATTGCCCACAGTAGGCAGCCCGGTCACGGCAGCCGTTCTTTCCATCTCGCCTAACAATTCGGGAATAACTACTCGTGTCGCACTTGTTTGGATAAGAGAAATGTCGTTCTTTTCTTCATTGCGAACAACTTCCATTCATCCTCAAGTTTAAACAATCCAAAATCTCCTAATAGTCCTACTCCTAACCCCATTAAAAATATCTCCAAGTTCCAAGAGTACTGAAATTGAGAAGCAGTACCACCAAATGAAATGATACAAACTAGATTTCAAGCCTTCATAAAAATCATAGACAAACAACAAAATACAAGTCGCATGATTCAATACAACAAACCAACATTGTATTTGGTATCATTGTGTAGTAAATTATTGAACGATGTGACACTACTGCTTGTCTCACTCTTTGCTGTATTACAACATCATTCGTCTCTTCTTCCAAAAAGCATCAACAACACAAACAAAAAAGAAAAGCCACATTCTCAGCTTCACTTTCACTCAAGTCCCAACAAAAAAAAAGCTTGATTTATACAGTAAACCCAATAATTGAATCCCAAATCAAGCTCAAACAATGGGTCTCTCAATAACCGTTCTTGTACTCACTATCTCACTTCACCTCATTGCCTTCGTTTTTGCTGTTGGTGCTGAAAGACGCCGTAGCAAGGTACTACCGTTTATTCTCTTTATCTTGCAATGGAGTAAGTAACTGCTTTTCTTGAAATGGAGTAATTGCTAATTTCTTTCTTTCTTTTTGCAAAATCGGAAAAGGCAATAGTGGAACCGGATCAGTATGATGAGAGGACCTTCTGTCAGTACAGTACGGATGCGTCTACGGTTTACGGACTGTCGGCTTTTGGTTTGCTGTTGATAAGCCAAGCTGTGGTTAATGGGGTCACCAGGTGTTTGTGTTTTGGTAAAGGGATTGTTGCAGGTAGCTCCAAGTCTCGTGTTGTTTACTTCGTTTTCTCATGGTAATCGACTTCTTTTCATTTCTTGCTTCTTCAGCCTTTACTTTGTTTAATTCGTTTCCATGTTTACTACAATAAGTGGATTTTAGTTGCAACTGGTGTAAACTATGTAGTACAACTCCCAGCATGTGCAATTGTAATGGAACTTCGTTGTTTTAGCTTTTAAGTGAGTGTTTGATGTTGTTGGAAATGGAAGCTATAGGGTTATTTATGATGCTAATTCGAATCTCGCTTATCGACAACGAAGGAAATGTTCTGAGTGCTTTAATAGCTGCTCATCTGTCGACCATGAGATGCGAATAGGGGCTAAGTATCAGTGTGGCGCTGTCAGCAAGGAAAATTATCACTTTGAAGTTAGCGGCTAGGTTATCAGACATAGTGCAGCCATTTTTCAATGCAGTGTGAGGAGAGGACTGGGGTTTAAGTAAAAAACGCACCATATGCGCTCTATTAGCGCCATTCGGGTATGATACTGAAGTAAGCTACTAAGTTAAACTATGTTTATGACGATCATTTTTCATTTCCCTCCCAGGTTTGGTTGCTAAACTAATCAAGTGGGCCTTTAGTTAAATAGACTTTAGGTTCATGAAGAAGGTGAATGAGGAAGAGCAAGATGTTCATCAAAGTTTTATAAACTTAATAATGATAGCAATGGAAAGTTGATTTGTAAGTTGACCTAAATGCAAGTGATGAAGAGTAAGGTTGTGTTCTCTTCAACTGAGATTTACTGAACTGGACTGAACTGTGTTTAACTGAACTGAACTAAGGTATAAATTATAACTAAGTCGAGCTGTACTGCACTGGACTGAACTGAAGTGATTTTTAGTTGAAGAGAACACAACCTAACTTTTGCTTTCAACTTCAGTACGAGAGGATGTTTTTATGTTGCTTAATAAGTTACTTGATTTCTCTAGTGCTTGTGATTTACAACTACAAGTCTATAACAATTGAATCCATAAATGTCTGCTATTTATATGTTTGTACATGCAAATGGACTTCTTTCTTCATATAGTGCATGCTCTACGCTCATAGCAGTTTTCCATTTCCTTTCTCTTTACTCTTTAGGGAGCCAAAGTCTTTCTAAACTCGTGCACTATGTATGTATGTGTATCTAGTATGTATATTTGTTGCGAGAACTGCATGAGCTCCACCCTTTAAAGTTTAAACTGTGGTAACTAATAATGTCCTCATATCTGCACATACTAATTAAGTTTCTACTGGAAAGCAATACCTAGCAGAGTAAAAAAAAGAGCTAACCAAATGTTAGATATCATGTTGTTCAAAAGTGGGTGATTTGAGTTTTATTTCTGCTCAATCAATTTCGTGAATGGAGTGATCTTCCCTGCATTCAAGAAGCTTTTTTATCTTTTTTGGTTGCCCCTTTTGATGCATCTATTGCTGACTTGCTGTGACTACTATATTAATGTAGTGCATGAGATGGCGAATACATATCATATTATTATGTACTCCCTCCTTTCTGTAAAACTTCATACAGTACTAAAACGGAAGTTATCCCACACTCAACAAAAGAATTTACACATTTTGCTACTAAAAGTAAAAGTACACATTTGCCTTTTTTATTGATCATTTGTTTTATGTTTTTATATTATAATGTATAAATTTCTCTGGGGTGGAGGGAGTACATCTTTCTTTGAATTTTTGCATGTCAAAGCTCTTCTGCCATACATATATATGTGCTTTTAAAATTAATTACAGTGACTGTGTTGATGTCAAGACAACATAGAGTAAGAAAAATGACAACACACATTAAATCTGTATTAGGATACAAGATCCATTACTTTAATTTATGGCCTTTATCTCAGATGCTTGTCATCACAAGTGAAGGAGATACAGTAATTACCTATATCCACAGCTACAAGTGTATAGAGATCCATTTTGTCCTCCTGTTCATATATGGCACTGATTGTGTTGAAATTTTGTGTTAACACCTCATTTTCAGATTGTGGTCCATTGGTATTTTCATCTTTCATAGCTGTTTGTTTCTCCCGATTTTGTTTTACATAGACATCATAATTCATACATCTAAATGACTTGATTGAAATTGTTATAAATTGACAGGCTAAGTTTCCTGGCAGCAGAAGCATGCTTGTTGGCAGGATCAGCTAGGAATGCTTACCACACAAGATACCGAGCTATTTTCCATGTTGAACACTTATCATGTGCCACTCTAAGGAAAGGCGTATTTGCTGCTGGTGCTGCCCTGACAATAATATCAATGATTGCTTCCATCTTATATTACTGGGCTCATTCCAAGGCAGACACTGGTGGGTGGGTAAAGCATCACAACGAAGGTGTTGATATGACACCTTCACATTATGCAGAAAATCGCAATGAGATGAAGGCAGGTGAATCTGGAAAGGTCTGATGTTGGTTATTCTATCAGATGGTTGTGGTGGGAATTGTTGCCAAATTGTACCTAGAGGCTAGAGGTCCTTACGCTGTAAAACAGTATGTATAAAAGTAACGTTTTCTGTTAGAGGTCGAAAACCAACATATTATCACATGTTTATGAAGATTACTCGGTTTATATTCATCTCTCTTTGATGTGTGCCTGAACCCTCGATTTTGTTACATTATTCCTTGGCATTGTGCTTGTAGAACTTGAGCTTTATGTTCCTAGTGAATATTGTGCGTCGTATTATATTCTGCTTCTTGAGGTGAAATGATTCACCTGATTATGTTTACAGTTTATTGCCAGCCATGGTAAGTAATATTCTCAAACGTCAGCAGCCATAAGGACTCATACATTTCCTTGGATGTATTCTTTGTAGATTGTACATTACTTTACCTCTCACTTGGATACTCCCTGGCCATGTTGTAGCATATGCTGCTAGTGGAGTTGCAGGTGAAACCTTATTGTTAAGGTTCCCTATATGCACAGTGGGGAGTATTCTAGTCAAGTTACGCGGTTTACAAAATTGATTGTAAACCTGGTCTAGGTTACATAACTGGGTGTGTATGTTAGAAAAGTTCTGTGCTCGGATTTTAAATGGATGATACAATAACTGCTGCCCTCTTCTTTATATTAGAAAAACAGTATCACTGTATCAGAGATTCAGATGTGCTGCATTTTGACTTCTAAAGTTAGCAAGGTGGATGTCTTTTTCATCGAGGATAGTGTGTATTAACTATTAAGCAGCTTACAAATCATAGTTGATAATGTATAAGATGGCTCAGGATCACCAAATGGACAAATGATTTTCACTCAAAATGCACTTTTATTACTATAAACACAGCAACACACAGAATGTTACAGGCATGATATATAAGAGATTCTCAAGTTCTGTTCAAGACAGAACACAGTAAAAACAGGGTGATATATAGCAAAGTATAAGTATAGAACCCAAGCCACTAGAAATGGCTAACTTATTGTAATGCTCTCATGTAGTGTGTAAGAGTAGCATAGAAGAATCTAGCATCTGGGATATGGCGTCCCGCACGATTTTGCAACCCTCTTGGCACCAGGAGACCTAATGATCTTGGAAAGTTTAGGATTCCTCATGTAGTTGCAGATGCAAGGCCTCTGCTCCCTAACCTTGGCACAGCACAACGGGCTCGGTTTGCCAGGCTTGCTAATTGCGGATGCACAAGGGCTGAGCTGCAGAGGATTGCAAGTCACTGCAGTTGTTACCTCAACTTGCTCAACAAGCACGAACAGTGCAATGCAGATTGCTAGGGATGTTAGTTTGGTGTTCATGCTGGCTTCTTTTCTTGTCTGTGCGGGTTTTTCTCTCTGGTACTGTTGTTTATTAGAAGTTGTAGAGGGAAGTGAAGAGAGGTGTAGGTGAATAAGATGGTTTGCATTTGCATCTCTATTTATAGATTTCAGAGGGATAAAGGCATAATAAAGCAAAGAATGTTGAGAATAACAATTTAGCCATATGTTCTTCTGCTGCTACTTCACTATGTCATGAACTAAAGTGAATGCAATAAAATTTATCTGTAGCAAAAGTACCAGAAAAAAGGAAGAAAAATAAAAATTGTATTTACCGCTTGGTACAGCATACTGGAAGACAAACCTTTCAACAATTTTGCATCTCAGTAGATGGAATTTTTGAGAAATTACTGTAAGATATCTTATTTTCATAAATTAAAGAGAAAATCATGTTGCATTATTATAAAATACTAAGTCTCATAAAAGTCCATCCTGCATTTTTAACACATATTATTTAGTCCTTATAAATATTTGTCTAGTTTTTCATGTTATATCTTTATATTGTGCATTTGTGTTAAACCGTCTAATTTTTAGTATGTATTGTCTCAGGGGCGAAGTCAGAATTTTTTCCCATATCGTGTTCTACTATAATTAATTTAAACATAATAAATAATTATTTTAAACTTTAAATTAATAAATATAAAAAAATATTACACTTATAGAGAACACCGATCTTTTTTCTATGTATTATGGAAATTTACATTTTAAAACCATAAATCAAGTGTTATAATTAATTTCTACTAAACATGTATTTATAATAAGACAACAAGTATTAAATATTATCATTTTTTATAAATTCTATGGCTACACCAACTCAAAAATGATTTGTATGGTTGTGCTATTATTTTTATTTAATTCAATTGGAAAAATAGACCGTGTTAATCGTTAAAATTTAAAATTTAATACATATACGAATGAAAACTCCCGAAATTAACCAATGACCCTTTCATGATAGTACAGAAAAAATTTGAAATATACAATACTATTCTTTACTTTTTTTTTTTGGACCCCGTGTCGAGCACGGGGTGGAAGCCTTGATGCCTTCGCCCCTGTACTGAATAGTTTTTACAACATATTATCTAGTTTTATAAATGATCTTGTTTAGTTTTATTACTTGTATAAAAATTTCATTCGGTGTAATATATATTGTATAGTTTTTATATTATATTATCTAGTTTATAACAGTAATTCTCTAGTTATTACATGATATTAAATTTACACTATTGTCGAATTTTTACATTATATTGTCTAATTTTTATTGATTCCTTTTTAATGAATCCGGTCATAAGATTCGCGAAAAATTATCTAAAGTCAGGTTGCAAAAAGAATGTATAATTGTCTAGTTTTACCATTTGGAGGGACTTTCAGGACTCTCAGATATATAGGGGTTTCTCGCAAGACAGACTCTATTATATATGACTGTGTCAAACATTATGATGAGGGCAGGGGCGGAGCCAGGATTTAAAATCCAATGTGGCTAATTACGAAAAGAACAAATTACAGTTAACATAATTACTTTTTTTTTTACGACATATACTATCTTTACAAATACTTGTCTTGTAAAATGTTATATATAATTAGAGGTGTTCTAGATAGTCCTAGCCAATGTTGTCTTGCAACTTCTCCTAAATATTATATAAGTTGTGCATTGGTGATGCTAAACTCAAATTTTAAGTGGGACTAATGTATAAAATAAAACAAAATTATAGGCTAAAAAAAATTAAGTGTGGTTGCAGACACACCTAGCACAAGGTGTGCCTCCGACTATGAATGAGGGAGATATATGATTTATCTTATATTGATGAAAATCGTAATTTAAATAAAAAAATTATTAGTTTAAACCTTTTCAAGGTTTCCCCTTAGTTATCCTAATTTCAAGGTTACTTCTAGAGTTATAATCATATCTTATCTCTGGTGAGTTAGTACTATGGGAGTATTTGGTAAGTGTTTCACTGTATATTGAGTGGGTTTTGGCATGATTATTGTTGGGTCATTGTGATTAGAATGAAATCATTGGGCATTTACTCACGCTTGTGCTGTAATATCTTTAATCCATCATATATAATGCGTACCTACCTTCACTCACACTCATTCTTCTCTACTCATGCTCATGACCACTAACTCGATTCTGTTCACATCTGCGGTACATAACCTCATGTGGTGGTGTAAAACCTCATGGTTGATGACACGATTCAGAAATATTATCATTCAATGGACAGTGGTTATTATTTCGTCGGTCAATCATAAATTATTACATAGTATTTAATATATTAATTATATTGCAAGAGTATTTAGAAGTCGAAATTATATATATAAATTTTAGATCTCTAGAACATATGGTGAAACGAGTGAAATTTGATATCTATGTATTGTTTGCTTGTGAAGTGAGTGATAATGTAAGGATCAGATCGATGAGTGGTGAGCTCCTTGTAAGAGCAAATTCCATGTCTAGAAGCTTGGAAATGTGTCATCTTCTAGTCTTTTGTTACCTACTACAAGTTGCAAGCTAATAGTCAAGTGACACCATTGCTCGGTTTTGGCGTGGAGCTTTCAGTCCTGTTTCTCTAGTGGAAAATGGATGTTCCCATTATACAGTGGGCCGGAATCATTGAAAATCATCCACATATGCACCCAAAATATATATTAGGCTTCTCATGCTAAAATGTATATACCTGATACCCTTTTCAAAACATATATATTTCTTATACTCTTAAATCGTTAAAAGTAGACCATTTTATAAGCGATTATAATCAAGAGATTTTTTAGTGATGATAACCAGATTTGGTTGGTTTTAAAAACGTACCATATAAGTGGTGCACATGCATTATGAGTTCTTAAAATTAGTAAGGTGGATTTCTTTTTTAGTGAGATGGTGTGTATTAGGGTATCAAGTATCAAGTATCACCAAATGGACAAATGATTTCACTTAATAGGCACTTTTATAACTGTAATAAACACACGAATGTTACAACTTACAACATCATAAGTATACAATTCTCAAGTTCTGCTCAAGACAAAACAGAGTGAAATCAGGACAATACATAGTAAAGTAAAAGTATAGAACTCAAGCCACCAGAATATGGCTAACTTATTGTGATGCTCATGTAGTAATAAAGAGTGACATAGAAGAATCTAGCATTTCTTGGGATATACCACACCGCAAGCTCTCGCGATACTCCTGGCAGCAGGAGAAGTACCGATTTTGTAAAGTTTAGGATTCTTCACGTACGTGCAGATGCAAGGCCTCTGCTCCCTGGCCTTGGCACAGCACAGCGAGCTCGGTTTGCTTTTATTGGTCAGTGCAGCGGTACAAGGGCTCAGTTGCAGAGGGTCACAAGTCTCTATTTATAGATGGAAGACAGTAATCAGCAATGGATATGAAAAACAAAATTAACACCCTAAATTGCAGGTTGAATAGGTCTTACATGTTAAACATCCTGTACCCAGAATTCAGAACGTCTTTATCATAATATTTTTGCTTCAATATAGTAAAGAATGTTGAGAATAACAATTTAGCCATTAGTATAGTTTACTATGTAAGACTATGGTGTTATGTGACCAAATAAAGAGTTTGATACTTTGATTTACTATTATTACCAGGTGGAAGACGTTTACATAACGTATTCGATCCATATCACAAACCCGCTCTAGTGAGTACTAGTGCGAACCGAAGGCACTAATTAACCCAAATATTATTTATTTACTTTAAATATCCCTTTTATTCAGTTAATTTGCTCCATGATCATGGATAGGAATAAAGGCCCACGGCCCGTAGATTACGAGAACAGACCCTTGGCCCGAGAACAAACTTGAGAAGGAACTTATGGTATTTATATCAGAAACTCTAGCTATAATACTTAGTTGATGATTGATGAATAATATTACCGTTGAATAAGCGTGAGAGTTCTTGCGAAAGCGAGTACATCACGAAACCCTTGTTCTTGTGATTGATTTCCTCATCCTTTTCTTTCAATGTGTGATTAGGATTCTCTTAATAATGCTTTTGGGAGCGAATTACTAGTTAATTCGTTTTACGCTTTAAATGAAAAAAGTTACGTCCTATCAGCACCCGTCAAATAATTTTATTTAAAAACTTAGAACTTTTCTATTCTTAGCCTGTTTCATATCGATTTAATATTGACAATTTATTGTACTTGAAATTATAGAAAAATTGATATCGAAAAGGATGAATTGAATTGAATTATATGTCACTGTGAAAAAATCATTATGTAAGATTATGGTGTTATGTGACTAAATAAAGAGTTTGATACTTTGATTTGAATCCATGAAAAGTCTCCCAAGAAGCAACCACACTTGACTTTAATTCTAGTTCAATGTCGAATTTTAAATGGATGATACCATTAATTACTGCTGTCCTCTTCTTTATGTAAGAGTTAAAACCGTATGAGATGTGCCGCATTTTAGCTTCTTGAATTAGTAAGGTGGATTACGATTGGTATAAAATTTAAATGGATATTTGAATGAATTTTAATGAAATTGTATTTTAAATGAAATTGAAATGGGAATATTTAAAGTGTATTTTAGACCAAATCACTGTTCATCGAGCCAAATTGACAAATTACAATTGTTTTCCAAACAGTCCAATATCTTTTTCAGTGACAATGGGGTGTATTTTTAGATAAACTCGGAGGAGATTCCAAATTCTGTAAGAGTCAACGTGATAATTGTATTATTGTAAACTAATTAAACACCGGTGTTTGTATGTAAATTGTGAATTTTTATATTTTTACAACTTTATAAAAAATCTGTTGTATAATTATTATGTAATAATATATAATTTGCAAAAATACTCGAAACATGCAAAAATTCACAATTTACATACAACAACGTACAATTAATATACAATAATGCAGTACTCTCACAAATTACCATAAATTTTTATAGTATTTTTAACCATTAAGCAGCTTACAAATCATAGATAATACCACTAAATAGTGTAGTATCACCAAATGGACAAATGATTTTCACTTAATAGGCACTTTTATAAGTTATAACTATAAGAAACACACCAATGTTGTTGTTACAACCATATATTTAAGTAGTACTAGTATATAATTCTCAAGTTCTGTTTAAGACAGAACAGAGTGAAAACAGAGAAATGCATAGTAAAGTAAAAGTCCAGAACTCAGGCCACCAGAAATGGTTAACTTATTGTGATGCTCATGTAGTGAGTAAGAGTGACATAGAAGAATCTAGCATTTCTTGGGATATACCACACCGCAAGCTCTCGCGATCCTCCTGGCAGCAGGAGAAGTACCGATTTTGTAAAATTTAGGATTCTTCACGTACGTGCAGATGCAAGGCCTCTGCTCCCTGACCTTGGCACAACACAACGAGCTCGGTTTGCTATTAGTGCTAAGTGCAGCGGAACAAGGGCTCAGCTGTAGAGGGTCACAAGTCACCGCAGTTGTCACTTGAACTTGCACAACAAACACGAGCAGTGCAATGCAGATTGCTAGGGATGCTAGTTTGGTGTTCATGCTGGCTTGTTTTCTTGTGTGTGCGGAACGCAGACGGGTTTTTCTCTCTGGTGTTGTTTAGAAGTTGTAGAGGGAGATGAAGAGAGGTGTAGAGGTGAAGAAGATAGTTTGCATTTGCATCTCTATTTATAGATTGTAAGAGGAATCGGCAATAGGTGTGAAACACAAATTTGACCAATAGGTCTTACACGTGAAAGGTATAGTCCCAACCATTGACTGGGGAAAATTATATTTTTGCTTCAATATACTAAAGAATGTTGAGAATAACAGTTGACCCATGTTGACCCATTAATAGAGAAGTGTAATTTTTCATGGAATAAAATAAATTATAAAACATATTATATTTAAAAAAAATGGTCATTTTAGTGGAAAGGCTGTTAATTTATTTTTATCTTTTTTCAAGTAGATAAAGGATGATTCGAACCTCAAACGTTTTACCAATTAATTGAGCTGCTAGTCAAGATTGTTAATATGTGTGTAAGTGAACTTTTTTTTGCTCTTAAATTGTTTGTGTAGCTAGAGTGGATAACTTCTTTTTTATATAATTTGTAAAGCACTTAGAAATAATTAATTAATACATGAAGTTTTTTATTGACAATAATCTAATAATTAATACTTAATTTCTACACTAACTTGCCAGGAACATGATCAACTCCCCCAACTTTTTGTCATCATGATGTAACAAGTGAGCGTCATCGTGTAAGCATCATCAAAGCAATCCAACTTGGACTTACACAGTACGGAGAAGCTTTGAAAAGTCTATGAAAGAGTTTCGTGATTTGTTTGGCAAAGAGATATATGATCAGTAGCGGGTGAGAATAAAGCCTCGGGACCACTCAAAATCAATGTAAATTATTCGTACTCGTCAATTAATTTTTATAATCTTTTTGTATAGGTTAAAAATAGTTAGATCATTATTTATAAATTAAAATTTTGTGCAACCATAACCCGCCCTTTATTATATTTATAACATAAAATAAGTATGTTTATGAATAAAAGTCATTAAGTATGTGTATATAAACGTCCACTCGCATCTTGAAGGGATGTGAAGATACAATATTGATGACTAGAGAACGCAAGAAAGGAAGAACTGGAGAAAGCGTGTTTATTAACATGACTTTAGTTAGCTGGCTTAATTGAGGGATTATAGCTCTAACATTGGTACATAGAAGTTAGTTAGTTAGTTAGATTCCCTTTCCGTATAAAGAGTTCTAGTTCATTTGTAATCATCAATTAATTATGTAATTTTCTCCGATTTGTTCTATCAATACAATCGGTAATCTTCCATATTTTTACTGTCCTCTTCTTTATGTTATAAAAACAGCATCATAAGTGGTGCATATTTGACTTCTTGAATTAGTAAGGTACTAAGGTGGATGTCTTTTTCAGTGACCATATGTTAATACTAGTGACAGTGTATAAGATATCTTGGTATCACCAAGTGGACAAATGATTTTCACTTGGGCACTTTTATAACTATAATAAAAACACACCAATGCTGCCACTTATCATGTGCTCATTTTTTAATTCTTTTTATTTTTTTATATTTTTTTCAATTTTAAATTCGAATAACTCAAAAAATATAAATGTAAAAAACATATAAAAATTACCAACGAATTCGTCTCTTCGAAATCTACGAATAGAGAACTCGACTATTTGTTGGATCATTCCATCTCAAACTCATTTTCTCTCTATCAATTAAACTTTTAATTGTAAAACAACCTCTAAAAATACAATTTTATTAATTTCGACTTTTAAAAACTATTATGATATATTAAATATGTTTTTAGCATAAATTTTAAACTTTAATAAATTATAAAACGACTTAAAAAATACAATTTTATTAATTTTAACATTTGAGTACTCTTATAATGTGAATAATATATAAATAAAAATTTTAAAAATTCATGACATGCCGATGATGCGTTACAAAAAAAAAAATGCACGACGGCGCATCATGAGGTGTCATGATGTTATAATACTTAAGGATGAAGAAAGGATAACGAAGTGAGTGGGAGTGGTGCATTGAACAGACAATTGGGCATGACACTAAACTGAGCTCTGTTTCGGACACGTGTAAACCGGAAGTGAGGCCAAATAATCACACAAGTGGATGATTGCAATTTGCATGCATATATGATATAATATAGTATATGATAGTTGATGTTATGGGAACTGTAATACTAACTATTTGCGGTGCCAAGTTGTTGTTTAGTCACCTTTCCGATACTGCAATGGACGTTTACGGAACAGATCAAACAGAACAGAGTTGCAGGTCAGTATACTATTATTATCGCTATTATTGGTAAGTTCAAACAAGATTGCTATTCCATTTCTTCTTTTTTCTAAAATTATGTGTGCACGCATGGTTAATTGGTTATATCTATAAAAAATATCTAGCCCAAATCTACTACAGGTGTAATTTCCTTACCAGTGTGGAGAAAGGGTGAATACTTTTAGTGTATTTTTTTGTGATAAGACATTGAAAATGATTTTCTAGATTTGTATTTCAACTGGAAATGTAAGTATGTAACACAACCCTTTTGTGATTCATTTGAAATTTGTGTCTCTTATTTGCTGTGATATCATTGATGATATTGAATCTATTACTCAACTAAGGGTATCTTGTGAATTGTGATGGATCACATCAGAAAAATAAATTTTGTTTTGCTGATAAACAGATCATACCAGCAAAAGAAGAAAAACAGAGAGAAATGAATCAGATTAAGCTTAAACGTCACTGACCAAAGAGATCATTCATGGTTTGTCGAGTCTGTAGCAGACTCTCAACATCCCGTACCGAAGAGGTTAAGAATTCGATCTTCGAAATACGTGATTATTCTCTTGAATGGAAAATGGTAGAGAATAATAATTAAAAACTACGGGTATATTTAATAATAAATTTGTTCATGTTAGTTATTGTAATTTTAAATTATATTTAAAAAAATCTTTTCGTTTCTTTTCACTTCACGTAGTACATTAATATAATAATAATATATGATGGTTGACCAAAAAAGTAACTGGATTAGAAATTAAATTTTCAATAATATAATATTATCGAAAAATCTAGATTTACATTTTAAAATTTGAGATAACTTTATCTTATCTAAAAAGTATAGATGTGTAAAAAAGAAATTTAAAACGGTTGAATGTGACTTAAACTCCCAACCTATTAATTAGAGGTGAAGCCTTATAGTATTTCATAAAAAAAGTATACTTTACTTTTAGTAGAATAAATATGTTTTAATAGAGGTGAGGCGTATCTCTTTCATATTTAGAAATCTGTAAAATTTAACTATTTATATTCATAAACTGCAATAAGAAGTGAAGATTTTGCTCGGGGGAAGGAGTTGTTAACCACAACACGCAAGTTAAAAAACTGAACCTGATTAAGACACATGATTGGCTATTACTTGTGCTCTATTTTTGTGACAAGTGTATTATGGAGTGGGAGTGAGAGTTCCAACTTCTATATAAAGAATGACAATCAAAGCTTCAAAATGGTAACCCTAGCAAGAAACATCTCTATCCTTCCAACCCCATATTTGCAATATTCATGAGCAAAATGAATTTTGAAGAACAATTAGCAAATTGGGAATTTTACCCCACTTCACTTCTCGCACAAGACTTGGAATGTGCAGTTTCCCCATATCTTGTTTCTAATCCATCAGATATCACCACCCCTAAGGGCCCGGAACTTTTAAAAGTTATGAAGTTGCATTCTACACTAGCACCCCAAGAAGCACAAGTTTGTACCTCTAAGTCGATTCCGGCATCGACTAACATTAAAAGTTATGGAGAGCTCAAACAGAATGGGAAAAAGAAAAGGCGCCAAGAAACAGTTCAAATTCCAACTACATCCGTCGATGAAGTAAGCCCCTCTCTTGTTCTATCTATAAAATGAATCTTGCATAATACGATAATTCCATCCCACAAGATGGGACATTCGGACACGTAGTGTTGTTTTTCTTTAAACATCTTATTATCAGTTCCTGGAATCCTGGGTGTAACCTGTTCGATATGGCACGTAGGACGGAGACGATGGGGCAATGTTTAACGACAATCATGAGTTCTCTCAATCTTCAAAGGTACTCCGCCGAGCATTTGAAAGGGTGAGTTATCTTAGCTGGCTAGTGATGACATTTACTCTCCTTACTGCTTCTGCCAAAATGGTGCTAAGTACAGCATTTTATGCTCCTCTTGTATTTAATGCCATTATGGACCTTGTAAGTGGACTGGAAGTGTTCTGTGTCTCCCTGCTGTTACGATCCATCTCAATTCAGTAACACGAATCTGACCAACAAATTTATGACAGAAACGCAGGAAGCGGATCACTGACAAAATGAAATCCTTGCGAGATCTACTACCTCACTGCACTAGCAAGGTTTGTACTGCACCAGCTACCAGAAGTAGATTGAAGTTATTTCAAGTGTTTCGAACTTACAATGACTATATTAGCATCTTCAAGCGTTGTGAATTCATCCAGCCTGATAAATTGCTTGTTTTGCAGCAGTTGGGTGCAGATTCGGTGCTGGATAAGTCCATTGACTACATCAGAACTCTTCAGCATCATATACAGGTGCCATTTGATAGTATTACGTGCTAAATATCATTTCCTCTGTTTTCACTTGTATGTTAACAGCCTGTAACAGATGCTTCATTTTCTCTGTTTAATGCATATCAGTCTATCTGCACTGCTGGGAATCTCATCCAATATGCTTCACAAATGCCGCTCCCAGTTCCTCAGAGTTCTCCATACTTTCCGGTAGGAGCTGGAGTTCATGACTTTTCGACTATGAGAACATCTAACATGACTTTGCCTGCAGCCAGTGTTCCGGCAGTTCCAGGTATCCCCTGCAATCTTATACGCCCAGGGATGATTCTTCCGCAGGCATTAACTGGACCATCTTATTATCCGCCACAGTATCAAGTGCAGATGCCCATGTTTAATCCGTTCCAGCAAATGCAGCCAACATCAGTACCAGTACCTAACATGCAACAAATTCCGTTCCCAATGCTTACTGACCCAACACAACAGACCTCGAGTGTTCAAGATTTTGTTGCGAACTCGTTGGGTTGTCCCCAACTTTCTGACTTGAGTCGTATATCTGAGAATAAAGGAACAAAGGGAAATCCACTAGCTTGACAATCAATTATGCAGTTTGAGGCGATTAGATTTATTGGGAGTTTAATTTCTTGCCTACACGTTGTCAATTTGTCATATACCTCTGTTCCCTGGTGTTAAATTTTACTGCGAAATAACACACACAAGTTCAAAATTTTGTATTTTGCTGTTAATAAATCTTCCTCCTCCAGAATGAATGTTATCTCGGACAAATAAATAGCACACAACCTTCATGTTTTGCTGCTTTATAATGGATAACCTTTACGCTTCCATGGGATTGCTCTATTAATACTAGCCTGCCACACACAAGATGCACCAAGAAAATACTCAAATATAAACTCGCACCCAAAAAAAATGTTTGACAATACATGGAATCTAAAGCCAGAAAATCCCCGTTGATTTCTAAGTAAGCTTTGCAACATTATAAAGTCAGACATGTTAATGGTACATCATTGAGTTGCAGTGTATATACTACATACATACCTATTTCGGCACCTGTTTACCACACAACGATTAAAACAAGCATGGCATGGGTGTGGAAACTAAATTATGATGACACGGGCATAACATTCATCAGTAAGCCAGCACGTCAAATGTTGCTTAATTTACAGTTTCACTACATGCCAGAAAAGATTAAAGTTTTAATCCCTACAGCTTGAAATATGAAAATGAAGTTCTGATGTGGATGTATTTGTACAATTATAACTAATGTCAGAATAAACATGAAAACGGTTATATTGTAGATTAGCACCCCAGAACAGCTGACTCCAGCAAGCACCAAAGAGATCATGAAGAACAGTTTCAATCAACTGAAGGAGATGGCAAATAAACAAACCCAGTCTCGGTCATGCCTCTGGCTGCTGGTCCATGTCATGTTTGCTCAGAAACTCAACGATACAGGGGTAGAGTTCATCCGCAGCCTGCAAATTAAGAGCGCAAACGTAACTAATAATCTGATTGCAAAGACAAAGCTGTAAAAGTAGAATGGATTAGATGTACATACCACCCTTCCTCCTACCAAGTCATAATGAGCATAATGCGGACCATCAGGTTGTCCAACAAGTTTATAAGTAACCAAGTGCTCGGGCATGAGCTTCACAGTATCTGCTCAAAATATTTAATTAAAAATAATAAGAACAGTTTTTTTTTCCTTTTAAATCACTTCAAGTCCATTCTTCACATGAGAATGCACAACTCTCAATTGTGTTATTTTTAACTTGCACCAAATTCCTTGCTATTTACATTTCATTATCTCCCTGTGTTTATCAAAACACCGAACTTAATCCATTTCCAAAATTTGCAAGTTTCAAATGTGATAGATAAGGGTTCTCGTAGTTTATGAAACAGATGGAAATTCTGATGATAAAAACAACAGAAAGGATTTGACACAAGTTTCAGAATAACAACACAATGCATTGTCATGCTAGAATATCATATGTTTCACAGCATACCTTCAACAGCTTCTGGTGGACAAATCAAGTCACGGTCTCCTGCAACAGCCAGGACAGGAACATCAATCTTGTGAATATGATCCTTGTAGAAAAGTTCACCACTTCTGTTTCTGAGTCCCCCCTCCCGGAAAGCAGTGGTCAGCTGCAATAAAAGTTTGGCTGGAATGGTGCCTGCCAATGAACATTTAAACTACAGTCAGCAACTATGGTGAACTTCTGAAGCTTCTAATAAGTATGAACCAGAAATTGACTCACAAAAATTGTTTAGAACTAGCTTCTTTAACAGTTCTGGATGCATCATGTCCTGTGCTGTTATATGCTCATTAAGCCATGATAAGACATAAGGAGGCCGAGAAGAAAGAGGATAAGCCGCAGAAAGCAATGCTCCCAATGGAATTGCAGGCACATTGAGGACCTGAGCTGGATCAGCCTGCAGAAATAACATTTTCACTCATATGAAGTATTCACAATGTAAAGAACTGAATATATTATTATATTTGGCCTGAATGAGTTGGACTAAGACGGAAATCTGCTTACAAGTGGCAGAAGGAGTCTGAGAGTTGATTTAGATGATGTGTAATCAAGTGATGATGCCAATGTAACAATAGCAGCCAATCCAGAATCTTTTCCTTCCAAGCCTGATGAATTAGATTTATTATGTTTGCATTGCAAAAGCAACTCTTCATAAATCAGACTGCAACTTCTATGCCTTGAATTAATTAAAGAAATGTAAATAATATAGAACAGAGTGAAAGGCCAAAACCATTTCGTGAAGTGTGTGTTCTCGAGATTCATCCGCACTTCACTGAGATATGGTTAAACACTGAGGGTGATACGAAACTAAAGGAAACAGTTTAAGACCATGGATACGTGAAGGTTAGAGCTAGTGAGCCAGGTCAAGCAGAGAAAGCTGTCGAGATAAGTTCAGATACTGAAATGGGTGGGATTCACCTTTACGTTCCTAGGCCCACGAGGCACTTCAACCACCTACATTATTTCTCATCTAGAGATGAAAGAATTGCTACAGGCAAATACTATAAGCCATGTGCTGCCCAGTCTTTTTGGTTAGTTCTATGGCTCTCCTGGATTCGAATGGGAACTTGAGCCTTGAGATGGCTGAATCCTGAACATTGGGTGTTAGTGTACATTCATCACACAATCAACTGGCCTTTCAGGACTACAGAATTGACTTTATTCCTACTTTGAAAGAGCAAGATTGTATCAACCATCTGGTTTTCTGTCAATCTTCTCATCCTTGTAAAGTTCAGATGGAAGCCAAAGCCGAAGGGGCTCATAAGTCATAATTAATTCCAACATTTGTGAGGTCCAAATCACAAAGAAAGATAGGTAAAGATAGCTTATTGATACAATCTAATACCTTGGGAAAATTCAAGTTAAAAATGAAATATAAAAAAGTAATAATCTTAAGTTCTCTGGACAGTCCATTACAAACCTATAATAAAGCAAATAGACCATCAGAACAAATGCATGCGGAGTCTATAAACTTATTGTCAATAACATACAAGCAGCAATTAATGGTATCTGTAAGTTCATTATGTTAATCAACTTACTGTATTTTGATAGCATAGCATACAGCAAGATTCCACCCATGGAATGACCTATTGCGAGTAACCGACCATCCTTTGGATTGGTTTGGGCCTTTATATATTCCATCTGAAAGGGGGGTTGGGAGCATTGACATTATAAGAAAATATATAAACGATTGTTATAGATCAAAAGAGAAGTTAACATGCATGGATATTCAAACAGAGAAAGGTCACCTCACCACAGCAGGAACATCTTCTTCCAAATAATGATCGAAGTCCCAATCATATTCAACAATCAAATCCAATTGATTCTGGAAATCTACAACAGTAGTAATCAGGCGATCATGCAGATCATAAAGTTGAGGTGAAACAGAACGCTGACCTTCATCAATGATATCTACTAGCTTTTTACTTAGATCCTTGATCTGCGCAGCTACACCAGAAGTTTGTTTTGTTTCCAGCAAACTTAGAAGCTTTCCCCTTATATCACTGAAGCTCTCGGATATGAAAGAACCCCCTAAGAGTTTCGATATTTGATCAAAAAACTTGGCCGAAAGAATCTTAGACTGACTATCAGTAACAAAACCCGAAAGCCTTTCTGACATTATCGTAAACGTCTCTGTCAGCTCTGTTACCAATCTTGATTCGTCTCTTGATGCAACCTCAGTTGATTTGTCTTTTGATGCAACCTCAGTTGATTCTTCATTAACATCAACTGTCTTAGGTTTATCTGTGTCAGTCTGCACCATGGATGCTTGCTGCTCCACAGGGATAGACCCGCTTGTCACATTCTCCACAGCTGCTTCCATTTGTTCAGATTTTGCATTAGCTAACTTCTCAACATCCTTTTTGTCTGACCCTCGCATGCTCAACCCTGCCCCTCGAACTTCTAATATCCAAGTATCATATCCTTGCTCGCACATGTAACGAGCGAATGAAGCCTGCCAGAGCAAAACCAAGATTAACCTCTGAATATCTTTTATTTCCCTCTTGTCATGGAAAGACAGCAGTAAATAATGTCTATTGCACAATTATAGCTGTACCTCACGACCATCACATAATGGCATCAGGGTAAAGACATGATGCGAATACCATTTTTAAGAACATTATTTATAGTTCTTCACTGTATGTAATGATTTCAACTTTCATTGACCATGTCGCATGACGGCGTCTGTTTTGGCCTTTACACCCCAGTCCCAGTATAGCATTATACCAATAAGAAAAACAGACATCCGCAAGACTGTTAGTGGAATATTTCTCCTGTTAAACTCCTAAGTTTTTCTTGAAAATGGTTATAGCTGGTGACCGGTCTATAGAAATCAATGTATATGAATACTACACAGTTGGCATATAGTATCCGAATTCCAGAACATCTTTTATCATCTACATAATATCAGCAGGGATATGTTAGGCTCACACTTTTCTTTCAGGTGCATGTTTTCACAAAAGGCCTCAGTAACTCTCCCCCAACTCTGAAAGCAACAATATCTGAGATGGGTTAAATCACGTTATGCTCCATCTGTTTCCTAAAATCATGAAGGTCGCAAAAACTAGGGAAACCATTTGATAAGGCTGATAGATGGTTCTGAAACTGCACTCTGTAAGAATTTTGCTTATAATATGCCACAATTATTTCTTTTGTTTTTTCTTTTCGTCTCGCATTTTGGGATAAGTGTATAATTTGGCCAGCTCTATTTTTCTTGGTTAAATCCCACATAACAAATTTGGTTCAGGTAAGACCAAGCTTTTCCTGAGCATAATCTTTCCATTATATCCAAGAGGACCAAGAGTTTAGTTTTAGAGTGTCCATCTCTTGGACAGTTCCTACAGAGTGTGGAATAGTTATTTGACCAAATTTACAGTAATTAGACAGTAACTCCATACAATTTTAGTAGGTAGTCATACAATCACTGACTAGCTTGTCAATATGCAATTCCAAATGCTACTTTACAACAATGAGACATTTGTTTTTTTTTTATACAAACTACCGTGAAGGTATTCTTCTTAGTACAAACTAAGACGGGAAATCACAAAAAGAGCAAGGCTCGAGGTACATCCTGTTTCTAGGTAATCTAACCAGTAATACTTGTTGCCTAAACAAGCATGCACACTACTTGCAATAGGTGTTTGCATTCCTTAAAGCATATATATATCCAGTGCGTATCTTAACAGAAAAAGGAAAAGCTGAACTAACCTCGGGCGATAGATCATATCCAATCGCATTCGTTCCAACACCTGATAACAGCAACAGCGGATGATTCCTCCGAGGTCCCTGCTTCCAAGACACGGATAATTAACTTTAAATCAACTTTGCAATCATGGCATAACATTTCATCAGCACAAGATCACACATCGAATTAAAGCTAGAACCACACTAACACCTGCAGTTGCAGTACCCTACACAAATATTCCGCTAATCAAGTTAAAACAACTTTCTAATTTATCAATGCAAAATTATAAATACACGACACGACAGCATGTACAATCATCCATTCCATACTACTTCAACTGTCCAATAGTCTAAACCGCCCGAGCATAATTTTATAGTAACCAGATACTCAAATGCATTACAACACCTAGAACTAAATAAGTCGCATTAACTCATTAACTAAACAATCTAACAATAATCTCTCATTAACACGAATGTTAACTCGTAGAAGCAACGAAACTCACAATACCTGCAACTCCAGCATGTAGACAATAATTCGACTCATTAAAGCCCTAGATGAGATCAAATCAGCTTCCAATTTAAGAACAGAAACTCATAACTCCACTACAGCCTATACAAACATTCACACTATTACTACCTTCCAATTTCCAACAACATATATCACCTGAACAGAATTTCCACTAATCAAAATACTCAAAACACATTACGGCACCAATAACACACCTGTGGCGATGGACGATATCGCCAGAGAGCGAGTCTCCAATCAGAATTGTTGACGGTTACATAATGAAGCTCATCGGCGGTACAAACGGACGGTTTCTCAACACCCGCCGTCACCACAGCCTCAGTCACATTCGTCGAGAACGCTCTGATTCTCGGAACCGCAAAAACCGATCGGCGGAAAGCGGCAGTGCGCGGGCCGTGAAGGTATTCTAAGCGGCAGGCACGGCGGAGTAAGGCGGAGGATGCGAAGCTTATCGCCGGCCGTATGCAGCAATGAGATATTGCCATTTGTGTTGGATTCGGTTTCGCGAGTGTCAGTTGTAAGCTTTGGAAATGGTGATCGCAAATTTGTAATTTGACACATGCGAAATTGGATGGATTCGAAATGTTTTTCCAGCTCATTGGGTTTTGATTCGTTGAGTTTCTATTTCGATTTTGTTGACTTTACTGTTGAGAATTCTGTTGGAATTGATAAGAGCAAGTTTTTTTGGGGTTGTAGAGAACGGTGGGGATAAAGTGACACGTCGTGTAGTTGGCTGTTAGCCCCACGCTTCGAATAAGCACGGTTGTCCGGTAGACCGCTAAAGCGCATTCATCAATTGCCAAACTATGAGAAGTTGCGGTTTGAAATGTACCGGTCGAACCATATCAATCGATATGGTCCTATCAGGATCGGTCCATAAATTTAAAGGGCCTTGTCCGAAAATTTTAGATGGACCTAAATATTAACAAAATAAAAATTTATACTATAACTAAATAAATTAAAATGATATATTATAAGTCATTGCAATATTCTCTATTTTATTACATTCTATTTATAATCATTGAGGAGGATGAAAGGTGAAAACTCTAATTAATTGCTAGGAAATAGGAGAATTAATAAAATGTTGAGAAAAATTAGAAGAATTTGAGAAGAAAGAGGAATAATGAAGAAGAGAGAAGGATGTGAAGGAAAAAAATCGTTCTTCAATCTGTTCTTCCCATTTCCTTTCCTTAATCACAATGTTTTTTAACTATTCTATCCATTTGAACCTAGTCCTGACCTAGTGGCCCAACAAATTGGGGGGCCTGCGCGGTTGGGGTCCCAGTGCCAGGCCTGGCCGGGCTTGAGTCCTACCGTCTTGCTCAAGGGCGGAGGTTTAGTGGGCCGGTTAATCTTCGACAATTTTAAATTTGTTGAACGTGTAATTTGAAGAATAATTTAATTTGAGATTTAAAAATTAAATTATCGCTCCACTTCCGCTTCGAATCTTATGGTTTGAAACTTAGATTCGTAAGATATATTATTAATTTATTCAACATATGATTCAACCAAATCAAACCTAAAACGACAAAAGCAATAGCTATCATTTTGAATCAATATTAATTAATTTGAATTGGGTACGATCTATATATCATGATTTGTTATAACAATATGTGTGACTTATGTTTGATGTGATAATCGTGATCATATACTTACTTATAACTTATATTTGAAATGGTGTATGCGAAAGTGAATCCTATATATATCTGTTATTAGATTGTATAATTTTGTAGGTCAAATTTATTAGAATAACCTGCATTATTAAAAAGCAAAATCATTTGAATATAAACAAAGTATTTCAATCCTAATGGGTATAATTATAACACATAATCTTAAAGTTATCTATTATATAACTAACTCGTAAACTAAATATATTATATTGATTAAATATTTGTAGAGATCAAATACATATATACCTCCTAACACCACGACTTACACAATACTACTTCGAATAAAATTTAACTATATCCTGATAAGATCAAAGGTAGACATCTTAATTATGATTTTATGGACCATGTTTTAGGCAAAAGAAAAACCATTACACTATACACTAAGCTTGAACTTGTGTGCACAATGCAAAGCGTACATTTTAAATTGCAGTGGTACGGAAATATCTTTGAAATGAGCTAAAATTGTAAAGATACATGTGTACTACTGTACTAATATACAACACTCTAGAGTGTCAAAGATTGAGATACTCTATTAACATATTATGTTTCTTTTTTCGTAGAATAATGCATAATACTACATGCACTTTTAAAACTGTAAAATTTAAATGATGTCAGAAGGTAAGTTTTTGATTAAATTTTTGTTATAAATATTACACACATATGTTATGTAAATACCATATTAACAAAACGTCATTCATACCTATCAAAATCGAAACGTATAAATAACTTACATATTTTGAATTTCCAAACTTTGCAATATCGGAAAATGCGGTCTCACGAAACAAGTGATGTGGTGTACAACAGTACAAAAGTGATCTCTCACGGGGACCTACACATTGCCCCGCTGGAGCCTGGAGGGCACGAAAAATTTGAGTGAAATATATAGAAGTGGCGGCAATTCGTAGAGAAATAAGCACACCATTTCACCCAGTATCGACAGCACAAATTCTCATTTTTCCAGCATCTGGTAAATTCCTCTTCCTCTATGTGAAATTGTGAATCGATTCAATTCCATGAAGGGGAAAATCGAGTTGCAGTATGATTTGTTCGTGTAAATCTCTATAATTCTAGCTAATTCCCTTTCCGTCTCTAAAATTGCAGCTGTTTCGAAGAATCAGTCGCATTAACTTGGTTTACAGTTCGATTTACAGCAAAAGGTACTCGAATTGGAGCACTGTAGATTTCGTTTTCCGCAATCTTACTTACATTATGACCGCACGTTGCTATATGTATAGTGTACACTGTACTGCTACAGTGTCAGGTCTCTGATCGTAAATTGTCATCTGATGTAGTCTCCGAATATTGTTATTACGTTTGGCAGGTCTGGATTTACATCCTGTTTCCGATCTTCTAGTTGAGCATTTTGATCTCGATTGTTTATCAAATGTATTATTTCATGATTAAATCTATGTATTCTGTGACAAAGTAACTGAAATATCTAGGAAATGTATGTGTTTTCGAGACTCTGAGACCTGATCCTGAGATATTTCCGAACCTTAGCTCATTTAGGGTGATTTAGATTGATTGCCTGTTGATTTTTGTAGTAAGTGTTGATGTTTTATTTCCTCATAGCGTAAATCCATTAATGCAGTTGATATGTTAAAGAATTTATACCTTGCTATGCTCAAGTAGTTGCGGATTTCTCTTTTACATTCGGCTATATGGATACTTATTCCTTAGAAGCTGAGATAAGTTAAACATTCTTCCTTTATGTAGTCTTTACAGGCCAGTTTTATAATGGAAGGTGAAGGTACCATGAGCATTGCAAAGCGCATGAAACCCTCAGTATGTCCTTTCTTCTTCTATTTGACTGCCAATGTGAGATTAGAACTCAAGTTTTACTAATGACTAGTTATGCGACTATAGGAGGAAAATGAGACTATGGTGGAAGATGTCTCTGGAGAAGAGCTTGCAGTTGAAGAAACTGAGGCAACAGCTGCAAATTCTGAACAAATAGAAGCTGAGATCGCCAACATTCTCGAGAAAATCAACAATTTTACTCAATTGGTAAAATGTCTTGATGAAATTAATTTGGTCTAGAATACTGAGTACACTGCATACCTTCTCATGAAACTGATTGGTTATGTCTTTCAAACTCACTTCATATCATTCAGAAGTGTCACTAGTATTAACATGCATCTGGTTTCATTTTGTACAGGTGTCTGAGCTGCTAGAATCAGGGAAGTCTATGCTGAAAGAATTGAGCAATGAATTTGAGGAACGACTTATTTCGTAAGTAAATTACTACATACGGTGGTGTGTTACAAAACCAAGGACTGTTGCATGTTTCTGACTTTCATATTTGGCAGAATCCACAAGGAACATATGGAAAAATGGCAGCAGGAGATTAAGGAACTCCGCTTACTTGATGCTGCAAATGAGGAGACGGATGCTGTTCTACACAATGCCAAATATCTGCTGCAGAGCATTCATGGTGGCTCCTAAAGGGGTCGGTCATCTGTCACGAATCCGTACACCAACATCTTGTTGAAAATTTTCATCCACATACTTCTGACATAGTTTATTACCTGGTACATGACAGTAAAACAGTTCATGTTGCTGTGATGCAAATCTGGTTATCTCTTTGTTCTTGTTTCACTGCCTCCATCAACTCCAGTTAATTAGAAGATTATATTGTATATTAATTGGCTATTGCAACTCTGCTTCTGCTACTTTCTTGTTTTTGTTTAGACTTGAAATCAATGTTTTGAGTAATGCCATTGAAACAGAGATTTGAAACTATGGGTGATTGATGTTAGTCTGTTACTATCTCCTGCAGATCTATCATTTATTTAACCAGTTCATGTGTGTCAATGCTCAATTGCAACATGATGTTTAATTTAGGGAATTACCACCTTGTAACTGCTGACCTTGCTTGCTTCATGATTCCTGAGAAGTAATCTTCAGCCATATATATAGTACGAAGCTTCATTTCTAGTGCCACCACCAGTTTCGGTTTCTACTAATTGTACCTCTATTCTTAGCTTGCGAAATATACATCACTTTTAGTTTTGTACATTTTTTATAGGAAAATCATATTTTCAATTTCAACTCTTAAAGTAAATTCGGTAGTCTCTTTTGTGCAGCATTTTCTTTTGTCTAGAGTGTGTGAAGACTCATGGGAGACAATGCATGTCTCTAATGCATGTCTCTAGTTGAAGAGAAAGAAAAAGAAGGCTTCATTGAATTCACTATTCACTTATTCACTAATGGGGTTTTTTGTTATTATTTCTGTACGCATCTTTGCTGCTACTTGTTACTATTAGAACCTCGAACGAACACCACACGACATTCCCCTAATAATGACGTGATTGTAAGGTATCCTTGTTCATCATTGAGTCAAACAATCTAAGCCTCTTTTTACCTCTAGAGTCTAGAGGATGTGCAGATGAACCTTTCAGAAGAAACTATACTAGATGAACCTTTCAGAAGAAACACTACAATATTGTCAAATGGTAAAGGGGCTGATTGGAGTAGCATTCAAATGCCCGTTTGGATGCTATTCAGAAATTTTATATTTGTTATGGTATTTAAATGCCGAAGATCGAAATGCCTCTACAGTAGCAACATTTTTCTCTACCTATATAACAAACCTATAATACTCTATCAAATTACAATTCTATATCAAACACAATTTTAACAATTCTATTACAATTCCGATCACTATTCAGTCATTTAAATCGGGGCATTTAAGTCGCATGCCAATCAGTCCCAAAATTCTCGATCCAATATGCTAGCCTGCAGATCCAATTAATAAAATGTGTCTTAATGGACGCAAAGCATTGAATCACTCTTAGATAGCTTGTTGCTTAAGTTTATAACGAAGCATTAATTAAAAATAATGCATGTGTCGAGCTAAGTATTACTAATACTGGTGCAATCGGATTAGGTTTGGTTGCGCTTAAATTAACGGAGTCTTAAATCAAAACGTTTGAATGGCTGATAATGAGTTCAAATTCCGAATCGAAATTAATACAAATAAAATTGCATTTTAAAATAAAAACATTAATACATATAAGGTTGTCTAATATAAATGGAGTAAACAATAACTTAATGTGTTAAAATAGAACTCGATCTCGACTCGTTTACCTTGTTGAGCGAGATGGAACGATCAATTGTTACTCATATAATCCCATCACCAAATGATGCTGGGGTGAGGTTAAAGAGAGTTTTTTATTTTTTTAAATCTCAATTTCTTGTTATATTTTTTAGAATTCATTTTATCTCTTTTGTATTTTAAAACATAGGAGTATGAACATAATTACAGCATGGACTATTGCTTTGACCTTGGCCAAAGCTACAATGTGAATATGAGGTTAGGTGTAATTGTTGAACTAGATCCAGGCCTATATGAAATCTCCCCCAAGTAGTAACTGATGATATAAGGTGACGCCGCGTCTAGTGACTGATCCAGGCCTAAATGAGCCTAATTGACCATGCACCAGACAATAATGTTCCACATAAGTAATTAAGTAAGCTATCCACAAGCGACATCAAAGAATTTTTCAACCACAGGCGATAATAATAACTGATACAGGTCTGTCTATATGCTTTTCAAATCATCAAATTGTTGTTTAACTCAACTGCCTCTACATTTCAAAATTTCAATTTCAATTTCAATACTTTTCAACAAACACTTGTTTACATCGTAATCGTTGCACGAAAACACAGTTTTCAATCAGCCTCGTTTGGGCTTCTGTCCCCCTCGCAAAAAATATCTCCAAGGTACAATCATTATTTGCTTTCCTCTCTCATTCTGATCAATTTCTTTTTGGATAATTCTTGAGGATAAAAGGTCTGTTCTTTGGGTTCGAATCTCTTTATTGTTTTTCTGCATTCTGCTGTGTCATTTTTTTTTCTGCAAATCGTCTGCTTTTGAAGCTTTACATGTAACTTTGGTTGAATTATTTATCTTATTCTTTTCTATTGTACAGAAATGGCTTGGAGAAATATGATCTCCTTTTGCCCTAGGAATCTTGGGTACATGTTTCAGGTATGTTTTTCATGGCCTTTGTTTGCTTTACTTTTCTGGGTTTTGTTTGTTATTCCTCTTTACGTGGTAGTTTGTAGATAAATTATGTAAAAAGAGGATCTTTTTCTAAGATCTTGATTTTGTATGTGGATATGACTTTGTGAAGAATGTGGTTTTGGTGCATTTTGGGTGCTTTGATTGATTGCCAATATCATATATTTAGACTCTTAGTTACATGTTTTACATATCTGTATTTCGGATTCGAGCATCTTCAGGCCCTAAGTGGAAGGCGGTTCTCCCAGCAGTGTATTTCCGATCCACAAGACTGGAACTCGGGCCAACAACTGTTGGTACATGTTTCAGACTTATGCATGTAGTTTCTATTGATGTACTTTATAACTTAGATGGACGAGTGTTACGAAATCAATCAATTTAGCTGCATCTGGAATTCTAATACGCTGCTTGCTGATGGGCGAACGTTTGATTCTAATTTGTGATTGAAACTTTCTGAAGCTGAGATTTGTTATGTTTAAAATTTTAGGTATGACCGTATGAAGGAGTTTGGTTAAAGTGTTGCAATTTGGTTTCTTTGACCTTTAAGTATCTCCTGATACTTTCACCATGTATTCATTACAGTGCTTGACTTGTGACATACTTAAACATGTACTATTTGTTAATGTAATGACATGAGGGTTTAAATGACAAAGAATGTTGGAAAGAAACATTTGGCGAAATGAGAACAAAGACTGTTTTTTGCATTCCTCCCCATGACCCCATCAAACTGTTATGAAGACAAATTGTTATGCTCATATGTGATTTTTGTTTCAATGGATTTGTTTAGGAGAAAACCTGTGATTCTTTTTTCTTTTCTTTTATAATCCTGTAAAATCGCCATGAATATGAGTAATGGATATTTTACCCCATCATTTCCAAATGAACAGGCTAGACCAAATGAGATTGAGCTAGGATGTCAATACTACGTCAAGACACACGGGAAAAAACTCTTACGGGATCACATGCATGATTGGTTGATACTGATTCTGCTTGTTTTCATAGAAATTGGTTTGAATGTCATTCACCCATTTTACCGTTTTGTTGGGGAAGATATGATGACGGATCTTAGATATCCTTTTCAAGACAACACTGTGCCAGTGTGGGCAGTTCCCGTGAGTAGTTTTAATCCTTCATGTGTAATATTATTCCTAATAGCTTTCTTGTCACTAACATGATTTTACAATGACCAGATATATGCAGTCTTGCTTCCTATTTTCATTTTCACCCTCTACTATCTTGTGAGGAGGGATGTCTATGATCTGCACCATAGTGTTCTAGGTAATGTCAGGACAACTCTCCATGCACTTTCTTTCTCTAATTTCTTTTGCTGCATAGTAGCTGTTTGCAAACAAGCTTTGACCTAATTCCCAGCATAAACATGGATGTTGGCTTGGCTCAGACAGTTTCTAGATTTTCTTCTACATTGGCATATGATAAGCTGTTAGTTGTGGAACTTGAAAATCAGAAACAAACTTAGCTTCCTTTTCCATTTAGAAAATATTTGTTCTTTGGACCAATGCTATCTTAACTGATTAGATGCTTATGACTGAATGTAGGACTTTTGTTCGCTGTGCTGATTACTGGAGTCCTCACGGATGCTGTGAAAGATGCGGTTGGTAGACCCAGGCCCGATTTTTTCTGGCGCTGCTTTCCTGATGGAGTGGCTGTAAGCCATCTTTTATCACTTTGATTTAAAATATTATTGTAGAAGTTAATTTCTTTCTTATGCAAGACAATAAAGTAGATGTGGCCTTTTTCGAGTTTTCCATTATGTCAATCTCACGGAAATGTATTTGATTTCTCTCTGCACATCTTCCATATCAATTCTGGTAATGTGTCCTTGTCTTGTATCAGAACTATACTAGTATTGGCAACGTGATCTGCACTGGTAATGATAGAGATATTAGAGAAGGACACAAGAGTTTTCCAAGCGGTCATACTTCATGTAAGTATCTTCCATCCAACGTCTATGCGGATACAGATCTCAGTCAAAACATTTTATGATTCTGCATGGGGAATTTGACACCATATTATAGTCTTGGGCTCCTAAATGATGATCGTGATGTATTCAAAGAGTGATATGACATGTTTGAAAATGTCATGGACTTAAAACTGCCATGATATCCATATTTATAACATGATTATGTTTAAATGGTTGTTAAAACATAATGCTCAGCTGAAAACAAGGAAGCAAAGCCACAGGATATTTAGATAACGAATTAGTCAGATTTTGATTTCGTAAGATAACATTGAAGAAATATAATATTAGAAGTTTGAACCTACAGAAGTTATACACCCTCGTAAAAACTAGCTCCTTTCTTTGATGGTGTTGTTTGGGAACCACCAGAACCAGAAGGGTTGGATTAAGAAGTTCCTTACTGAGCTATAGATCATCAGAAAAACATTTCCAATTCTGGAAAGACTAGAACGAACAAAAGTAAAGAAGTGGTTAATACTGTAGTGGTCATGAGAACAGAATAATTCCACCGGATATCCCTTCACAGAAAATCTCTAAATCATCTTATTTGCAGTAAGCTTATTAGAAGTAAACAGGAATGGCCAGAATGATTTTGAGTTGATACTACCTGATCTAGTACCTTGTTTTTTATCGTTTAATATACCGTCTAAATTAAGTCTGTAAATGTTGTGCAGGGTCGTTTGCTGGACTTGGTTTTCTAACCCTGTACTTGGCTGGAAAAATAGAATGCTTTGATGGCAGAGGACATGTGGCAAAACTATGCATTCTTTTCCTTCCAATACTTGCTGCATGCCTTGTAGGTGTTTCTCGTGTGGATGACTACTGGCATCACTGGCAAGATGTATTTGCTGGGGGTATCTTGGGTATGTTTCCTTGTTGACTTTAATGCATAAAGAACTCTCGTCTTTCACGTATACTGCAAGCTCCTTATGCTACTGGTACTCTTTCAGGTCTTGTAGTCGCGACCATGTGCTATCTGCAGTTCTTCCCTCCTCCCTACCAGACTGAAGGTAGAGCTTCGATGTCACTACTCTACTATATATCGGTTATCTTACATCTGTATTTTCTCTTTTCTTATATGAGGTTCAAGTTATTTTACCTGTCCTACAGTCCAGCAATTGCAACTTTGCAAGATCTGAAGCTTTTTAAGATGTCCTTGATTTAGACAAGCCAATTATGCCTTAAAATCTCCAACACTAATCAATGCTCTTGGATCTTAACTTTTGTTGGTTGTTGCTGGCAGCATGGAGATGTTATGCCTATTCCCGTGCAAGGGAGGAAACTCGTTCAACCAGGAACGCAAGCAACGGACTAGGAACAAATCAACAAGAGTCTGGCATGAACGGCTATCAAATAGAAAATAACTTAGATTCTACTTATGATTCGATGGAGTTAGGAAGAAGGTAGAATAAAATGTTTTGGTGCTCTCTTCTTCCAGTTTCAGACTAAATAGATCTGTAAATTAATTATTTTCTCTTCTTCTTTGTTTTGTAATGGGCGTTGCTGTCATGATCTCATTGCAAGTTATACTATCGTGTAATTCGATTTTACTAAGTGGATTAAGTTGTTTTTGTACATACTCATCGTACCAGTATTACCCTTTAGTAAAGAATTTAAGCTACTCGCACAAGACCGATTGAATTGTGGCTTTATTAAGTATGGTACTCCCCTTTGCCATCAAACTACATATTAGGATTGGCACGTTAACTTCGTACATTAGAATTGATTTGTATTTTTATTTAAGAAGTTAAAGTAATAATAAAAAATAAAGAAGGTGGGAAAAATTATATTTTTGGTGACAAAATATGTAATTTTTATGTAAAGTTGTAATTGTTTATTGTTAATTAGTTGTGGATTAATTTTCTTTTTTAGTAATGTATAAAGTTAAAATAATGAATGTATGAAGTTTGCTGAGATGGAATGAGTATGAAATAAGGGGTTTGATGTTAATTTTTTTATTAAAAATACATATTTTATTTATTTTGTAGTCATCAATAATATAGTTCAAATGTGCACTTTATAGTAACCATTTTAACCACTTGCAAAGATCTTTTTCATAACACATTAACATAAATTAATCCTTTCATTTCATATTTTTAGGGCTAAAAATATTTAAAAAGGAAATTTGTTTAGAAAAGTTCCAAACAAAATGATTTAGCTGCATGATTAATGTATAATAATACACAATTAGTAAATATATAAAGATTCATAATTTACATACAACACTACTTAACTAGTATACAATATTACACTACTTAACTAGTATACAATATTGTAGAATTTCCAGTACTCTTACAAGAACGTGAACATTTATTCTTGTAATTTGAAAATAGTTCAATTGCCATTGTGACCTAAAATGCAATACTTGAACTATATCTATCTAATATAATAAATATCCAAGTTTTCTCAGAAGAAGGACCTAAAATGCAATAATTTTCAAAACTTTCAGTATTCCAGCAAAAGCTACGCACTTGTCCTTTCAGCTTTAAATTACCAAAATCGGTAAAAAAGTTATTTTCATCGCACTATAAATATTGAGCTCCCCAGTGAAAAATTCATTTGGCATTTGCGTATCACAGAAGCCAAAATTTTGAACTCTGGTTTGGTTCGCTAAAACCTCGAGCTAGAAGGAAGTAAAACCTCACAAACATGGTGCGATTCTTCTTCCCTTCATTCTATTTCCTATGGTTTTCCTTTCTCTCTCTGTTCCTGTGTTTTCGTGTGTATGTGTAATTGGTTTCGATTCGAATTTCGCAGGATGATTCTGATGACGAAGAATTCGAGCCTCTTTTCGATTACTCTCGCATTCAGCCACGCGCTCCCGTCCATATCATAGGTATATGCTTGTTTCGAAACTCATGTTGATGTTTCAGTTGTTCGTTTGTTCTGTACCAATTACCATTCGTGTTTGGCAAATGCTAGATGATAAGCCGAGTGGTGTATCGCCCGTTTCTAAGAAGCATAAAGGCTCTAAAGCTGAGGTGAAACCTTACTTGTTTTGTTTTTTAGATTTTAGAACTGTTTTGTGTCAGATGGGGTGTGAATTTGGGTTGATTTTGTGGATTTGTTTGTGATTAACTAATTTTAGATCGAAAAGAAACAAGGGAAGGGTAATGAGATTTCAAAGGCAGATGTGATCCTTTGTTCTGATGATGATGAGGAGGATTGGCTGCCTCCGCCTCCGAAATTTTTGGATAATATTAAGATTAGTGAGGACTCTACTCTCAAGGCACTAAGGTATATTACATCTATGATTTTTTGTTTTCCCTATGTTCGCGCTTTGCACGTGTGTCGTAATTATGATGTTTTGTAGCTTTTTCGTACTAGAGACATATATGGTTGGATTGTGCTTTCTGAGATCATTATGGTGAGTGATCTTGTTATGGTCTAAGTTTGTGTGTGTGAGCTGCTGTGTGGTGTTTAACCTAATTGTATGTGGGCCTACTTGAAGGAAAAGTGAATTTGAGTGTGGACTTCATATTATTTGAGAGTTCTTGTAGATTTTTTTCAATATCTTGTCATATTGGACGAGTTTATGGCATATCAGTATACGACAGCACAAATGGAGATAAATGTAGTTACTAAAGGCCAAGGGTAAGGTATTCCATACATGGATTGTCACTTTGTTTCAAGAAGCTAATAACTACATCACATTTACATTTTTTTTCCTGGTGGCTCTAGTAGTAAGTACGAAGGATGCTAGTTATGTATTCTCAAAGCTAGTTCAGGGGTGCCAACCAATTAATGAAGAGTTTTAATGCCAATAAAATTACGGTAGGCTACATGAATAATGAAAGAGTCACATCAGTTGTCGTCAAGCCACGTGCAACAACTAATCTTCTCCACGTGCATCTCAATAATTAAATTTCCCTAATTCCCTTGATCACCATATCTTTATGTATGATTTCTAGTCAAGTCTTGTTTGGTTGCTAACGTGATCTTCTGAAGGGACCTTTAGAAGAGTGTGTGTCTGAGCAAAACATGGCTAGAAAGTTATTGTTATGACCCAAGGTGCACAGATTCATCAATGATAGCAAACCTCCAAATTATAAATAAATCAGACGACAACAATCGGATTAATACAAAATAACGATATGGTGAATATGCCGTGGCCAATTGTGCTCCCGAAATGATCAACTGAGAAGTGCCGTTTGGAAAACATATAGCTAGCTGGATATGTGTTTACGTGGTGATTCAGGAAATACCTTATTCATTCATGCTTATTTCTGCCTCTTGAAGAGTTGGGAGAAGTTGGTATGACTGGTTGATCCGGTTCTAATGGCTCTTTAACCGCCTTTAAAATGAAATAATACAGTAAACTGGTGTATTGGTAAAACTCAGATGAATCAGACTCAATTCAACTAAGAGCGCTCTTGGATCTTCTTGTTTTAATAGCAATACATAAAGATATGGATGTTAATGGAATAGACCCCCATAAACCTCAAAACCAATCCAGTAATCCACAATCTTGTGAATGCTTCAGTACGTAAAATAAATACAATAAAGAGCATCACATGCTAGGAGAAGGAAAACAATATTACGAGGAAGTACATTCTTATTTGTAACCAATGAAATAACTGTCTAATCAATCACTTTTAAGAGAGTTGTCATTCTCTCACTTCTTCCTTTTCTCAACCCTCCTCAAGTTGAAAACAAATGTTTACAATCATCAACTGTGTGCTCTGCTGAGCTCCTAGTGATTATAGTGGCCACGTAATTACTTCAAGGTTTAAAACCTTACATATATGGTAATTTAACTTTCATATTTGAGTTGGTTGCCTGAGATGTTCAGACAAATTTCGTTGCATACCTCATAAGTATACGACAAAGGAAGTTGCTTTTCTTTTTATTTGTGGTGCACTATGCCTTGCCTTTCTTCACTGTTCCGGCATTCCCAGTAGATATTACTACATATTTACCATGGACGTTTACTTCAAACTCACCATGTCATCCTGTTACTGTTATGTCATCTACACTCACAATTATTTGGTACATTCTTAAATAAGTTTAACTATAGTGATGAATTTTCACATGGCACACTTCCAGTTCTGAATTCCACTTATTCATGCTTTCACTTGCTTGAACAGTTTTTTCTTCTCAATCATAGCTTGAACATTTTTATGGTCTCTACATGTGTCTACATTATGATTTTATTTTATAATTTGTAATTGAGGACTGAGACCAGTATTTAGCATGCATAGTATGGTGTTTACGTTCTTATTTTGAAATGTTGTCTTGAAGACGTTTAATTAGAGCAGCTCTACTTGACAGATGTTGATCTTGGCTACCAGACTTCTGTGAAATACATAGCAAATATTTTCTTGATAAAGAATATTAAGCACTTACATGCTGTTGGTGAAATCCCCTATTTCTGTTCTCCTTAACGATTCTAGGGTGAAAATCTGAATGTATGTGGCCATCCATATTTTTAGGTTAAAAAAGCAGGAGCTGGCATCAATTGCCCAGCCTGCCGAGGAGATTATTAGAGCTGTTGACGAATCTATAAAGAAAGACCTGGATGCTTCGTTTCAATCTTCTCCCCAAAGTCCCTGTAAGAAGCCAGTTGATCCCCATCCTGAAAGGCCAAAAATAGTGATATCCTTCCAGAACAAAGATGAAACTAAATCTATTCGAGTGTACATGGTATGTCCGTTGTGGTTTGCTCTTGAACTCTTAAATGCATAGCTTTCTGGGATATGAACTATATTGCATGAATAAATTTCTGGAATTCGACACGTGTTTAAAGAATTTCTGTAAGGAGCCATGACTAGATTGCTCTACTTCTACGCATGCCTTTTTTGCTTTTGCAATTGCAGGAAGTACTATTCTGTTTAATTAAACTTAATAAATCATATCTTTTAGATTGAGCTCGCAGAGTCTAATCATCATGTTGTCCTCACTCTCTTTGAAGTTTCATATTCTATTATCTTTATTGCCTAATTGTTAGAAATGAATGAGGAGCAAAGCCAAAATAAATGATGCAATTGTTTTTGGATGATTAGTGTAATACTGCGTAAAGAATCAAATTTTGATACCGTTTGCTGGTTTGATTCTGTTGTATTTTGTTTTCTGGTTTGATTCTTTTAAGTTCTGTTATGACTGTGCTATTGCATGATTGAAACATTGCCCTTCTGCATCTCTATTACACTGCTACTGCACTACTCTTGTAGTTCTGTTGTTTAATCCTGTTACAGCAGTTGATGATCAATTGACCATCAATTTTCCTCATTATTCTACATTCGGAAATAATTGTGAACTGTCGAAGTTAGGATTGTTTGTTTCCGGTGTCATACGATATATAGTTTCTCTCCAAACTAACATTTTCTCACTTACGTAGGATGAAAATTTTGAACGTATCTTCAAACTGTACGGAAATAGTGTTAAGCGCGATGTGAGTGCTTTTGCTTTCGTCTTTGATGGTGATAAAATAAAACCTACAGCAACCCCTGCTAGCCTTGAAATGGAGGATGATGACATGATCGAAGTGCATATAAAGTCAAGATGAACCCAGGTAACAAAATCATTCCTGAATGCCTTGTCTCATTAACCTTTGTTAAGCGTGTCTTTAAGACAATTATGAAGTTTATCTTGTTCATTCTCTCTGTTACACCTTCTATGTAAGAACTGACCTATGGTTAATAGTAGTTACCTGATCTTCCCCAGGTCTCCGGTGACCATTGTTCAAGTCCTTTCTTCACTAGAGGACTTGTCAATTTTCGCGAACCCAACATTGAAGTCTTCTTCTGGATGACATCTTGTGTTCTCTTCAGCTTTCTCATAGATTATTTTTGTACACTGTTTTGGCTTTTAACTATTACCTTTTTTTTTTTTTTTTTGAAGATGATGGAAAAAATGGTAAGCAGTTAAAATGCATTTTATGCAGTATTATGCTTTAAGAGACCTTATTTACGAGACTTAAGTGGGGTGACTTTTAATTTTTCTTCACAGAATCGGAAAATTGTCAATTAGTTACATATGATTGCAACTCATACTATAAAGAACGAAGTGAACTGCTTTAACTAGATAAAATCTGCTCCATAAAAACCCTCAGACTTTGTTCCACTTTATTCTATAACCTTCCTTCTCTTTGATCACTCAATACAACATTTTCCTTTCTTTGAGCAACCACCCAATTGCATAGTTATAATTCCACACATATAAAAGTTTCATAAATCTAGATAGAGTTGAAATTTAGGAATTTATTAATAGGTCAGAGGGGTATTTACAATTTACATTATAAATAAATGAATTTGTTTTCTTTAATAACTATATTATATGTGCAACGAGATGAATGGTTGCGTGAAGATAGTATTTTACAATTTGCGTTATAAATAAACGAATTTGTTTCCTTAACAACTATATTATATGTGAAACGAGATGATTGGTTGGGTGAAGATGAGAAATGGGTATTTATATTTCAGACTTCTGACTACATTATAATTTGGCCAAAATAATGCTGGCTGGATTCTACCTTAATTTACATTGACTACTTACTAGTTGGTTTTTAGCTTACGTTATTTTTTATTTTGTGATTTGCTTCGGGCCAAAGTCTTTCTAAATTCTAACGCCCATATTCCTTCTTGCTCGTTTTGTCTTTCTTTTCTTCTCATCGACTTGTCTAGGATGATCGAAGAAAGTGCATTCATTTTTTTTTTTTAAGATGCATGTACCAACCAAAAACACCTACACTGTATACTAACTTCATCTACATTTATACATCAATTGAGCTATACATTTTTTCAATCAAAGTAGTACATCTTTAAGTCTTGACGACATTTTATGTTCTATTATTTATTTTAATTTTGCGCTACATGATTTCCAATGATGAGTATATACTGCCGTTGTTGGTAGCACTACAAACCCGAGTATATGCTGCTTGGTTTAGTATCACTGCAAACCTACACATTTAGCCCTGTTTGTTATATCGCTGGAGTAGCCATCTCCCCATTAAAATCGAACATTTTGTACAAAAAATTCAATTTCAATTAAAAAAATCCACTCAAATTCTATACCAATCAGTCTCTTGGTAGTTGGTTCACAATTTCACATATAGAAACATCTTATCCACTAGCTGGTGAGTCAGAAATTTCGTTATTGTTCTCACCGTATACATGAATCACTTTGTAGCTATTTGATATAGAATTATAGTTAAATCCGTTTGAATAGTGAAGAATTAATGAATAATGACTAAGGGGTTGATTGTCATATCATTTAAATCGCTTCATTTAGCTCGATGAACAGTGATTTGGCCTAAAATACACTTCAAATACTCCATTTTAATTCCATTCCAAACACAATTTCACCAAAATTCCATCCAAAATGTCATTTGAGTGCAATGTCAATCAGCCCCTAAATTGTAGTTGAGTTGTTAAAATAAGTGTTTGGTATAGAATTGTAATTGTAAAAGGTATTGTAGGTTGAAAATTGAGTGAAAATTGAGTGAAAATTGAATTATAATTGAATTTAATGAGATTTGAATTGTAATTGAAATTGTAAAAAGATAATAAATACGCAATTCAAATTATATGTCAAATATAAATCAGACTCATCTTTCAATTGTAATGAATTGTAGTTCTAAACTAAACACGCACTTTATTTTTTACAGTGCATTTAATAATTACACTCACTCTATTAGCTTTGCTAGCTATTTTATTGTACATTTAAACTGTAATTTGTTTCAGTTCAATAACAATAATTCAAGTCAAGAAGTATATATATAGATAGAACCTACGGGTTAACGTCTCCCATTTAGATTAGAAGATGCATAAACGTTCATCGTTTTGCTGATTTACATATCCACCAAAGTTGATTCGGCAGAGTGAAAAACTATCCTTATAATTTATAAACCCATTACATTTACATGCAACTTTCGTTGCATATATCTCGCATGTTGTTTACATTTTGGAAACATTGAATCTGAATAGGAAGTGATTCAAGTTTAGAAAATGAAGTTTTATGTCATGCTGCTCCTTCATTGTTCACGGTATGAATCCAATGAAGTCAAACTTATGACCGAGCAGAGTTTTATTCCATTTCTTACAAATTAGTAAGAGTTGATAATGGCTTATTTAATAAGTTCAATTGTTGGTTTGCAATCATTGGATTACAATGAACACATATATTTGATGTGATGGGAAAATATACTAATCCAAGTAATAAAAATTCAACTATTGTTGTTTGCCAAAGACTTGACCAATGTATCACAGACCACTTGTCCTACAAAATAGAATATAGGGAATATAGGTGCAGGTGTGACTATGAAAATTGCAATGCACCACTCATGTAATGGTATTGCCGTAGAGGGATTTTAATAGATAAAATTCAATTTCAATTCAATTTTTACACACTTTATACGTATAGTGTTAAAATTCCACATGTTTATATTTATACTTTATTATATATTGAATCTAATTAGTTAGTTACTTTATAGATCGTAGTCCGTGAATATATTTAGTAACTAGATATTATTAGATCTTGTTTTAATAGTTAAGCTACTTAGTTAGAAGAAGATTATTTCTATGATATCACGTAGAATTGCACAATATAATATGTGGAGTTGGTCTTATATTGTACCTGTGATTATACTGTGTTATATAAATATTTCTCCATGAGAGAGTATTATGTAATTATCTATTATATAATATGTTGAGGTATAACTAAGCCCTTAGGCATTAAATTAATAATTGCTAGCTAAGTAGAGTATCTAGTTAAAGGATTTTTAATGGGTCAAACACATAGTAGTTGTAGATGTTATAAATACCTCAACCCCATCTCAATTTAATATGAATGTGAAAATGAGTTTATGAGTAGAACAGAGTGTTCTCCAGGCATATGCCTCGAGGAGGTAGACTGTTTAGTACTTAGGTGTATCCCGGGATAAATCATAGAGAGTAGGCGTCTCTTTGATTGCAGGACGTCTCATGGATAGGTGGCTATGTATTCTTGTATGCCAACCGATCTACTCTGTCTAGAAATATATGGTTGCTTGTGATATTAAGCACTGTGATCGTGTAGATCTGGAGTTTATTTAGTAGAATACCTCATTGGTGTTCTAAACCTTATACCGTGCATAGGAGTATTTGGCTTGATTGGCTGATTTGTAGCTAGATCTATCCAGGTACCTAACATTTGGTATCAGAGCCTAGTCCATCCTTTGGGCTTGGATTAAGGGTATATTTTATCAACCACGTGCTTTGCGAAAGCAAGGAGGACCGGCATCCAGTGGATACGGTGAACGCAATTTTTGGAGGATCAATCTCAGATAGCCGATTTGACGAGCTATGGAGGAAGAGAATCTGAAGATGTTGTGCAACTTGAGCTTTGCAAAAGCAAAGAGGACCAGAACCTGGTGGATCTGGTGGTGCGAGTATGAAGGAGCTTCAGGCATGGGGAAAAAGGCAGTCTCCAATTATGGATGGACAACCATTGGAGGAAGGAAGAGCAGAGGTTATCGGGCCTCCTAGGCTAGTCGCGTGGCGCGGCTAGCAGTGTTGCTGTCAATTGACAACAGCCCGGTACGGCTGCACCACCCTGGTGTAGCAAACGGACAAATCGAGATAGTGTCATCAGAGAAGAAGGCGGCTTAGTCGCAAAAGAAAAAGAAGAAAAAGAATTATGTTGCGTAAAACGATAAGGCCGGAGGAAGATCTGATGATCCACCACCGAGCAATAGGCGGAGTAGTCACAGAGACTCCAAGAGACTTGGAGTAGCGATGCCGCTGCTGCTACAAAGGCGGCTTGGGCAGCCGTGAGGAAGAAAAAAAGAGGAAGAAGTAAAAAGGAAGAGAACCGACTCCAATAAGGTATGTAATGAATCTGGATGTTGTTTTGGTAATGATTTGGAATCCAAGAACGGTGAGAATTAGATGGAAGAAGTTACATAAGGTGCTAGGATTTGAGGGAGACTCGAATCGCATAGATCGGGTGAAAATCTTGTTCGGAAGCCAATTTCCGTGAACAATTCCCTGGACTGTGCAGCCCGAGAAAATTTGTGATTCCCGCTGAACGAACCGTTGGATGGTGCTGAAAGTTTTACAGAAGATTCAAAACTCATCGTCCTAGAATCTTGACGGTGGAGATCGGATTTGAAGTACCTTAACATGACCAGAAGTACTGTCGAAGTTGGCTGCAGATTTCTTCAGGAAATATTAAATTCATGTGATTTTTGGGTACTTCATTGAGGAGTCTTGCGAATTCGCAACATGAACTTATGGTTAGGTGAATTGTGAATTATTGGAAAAGATCGTGGATCGAATATTCTCGAGATATTTTCCGTGGAAGTGACAAGGTAAATACTTCTACACATGTCTATAAAATTCGGTGGCTCAATTTGTAGTTGAGAAGTTCATTACACATATTGGGAATTATATGTCGTGTGAAGAAAGTTATGTGGTGTTGGTGATTGGTGGAATATTTCGAGAGTAAAGGATTCTATATGAGGATGAATTTGTGAGAGAGGGAGTCGACTGTATCGACGTTCAGGATGATTCTCGCAATTCTGAATCTACTTAGCCAAGAAGACTCTAGGAAGAGGGAGCAGCTCTGGAGGATGGATGGACAAAGCCGACAAAGAGGTAAATCATGTACTTCCTTCTTATGCACAAGGTTTATAATTTATGAAGGAAGAACAGTTGGTTGTTGCAATGTCTATCTGTTGGGATGAAGTAGAGATGGAGAGAATAGTAATCTTTACTGTGGGACGAAGAAATACAAGAGAATGCATCTAAGAAGATTTCTCGTCCAAGGGGTAGTGTGAACTACAACATATGTTTATTCTCTGCCATTGGTGACTGATGAAGTTTAGTGAGTCTAGAAGATGTTCTAGAATTGTGTGGGTACCTCTCATAAACGAGGGGAAGATTGGAAAGACAAAGGGAACTTTTATGGGTAAATTCATATGGGTGCCAACTATGATCATCTAGAGTAGATGTTATTCTGGAGACACATGGGTTGGTACTCTTGTTGTCTATTATGGAGGGGACCTAGTGATGACTCAAGTTTGAGAACAATCTTCGAAGCTGAGAGAGACTCGAGTGGAGGAAGATGACTCTGCGAGCTTGATATGCAAGCTCCTTGAAAAGATGAGCATCAAGTGATCAATTCTGGACGAGAACGTGCTAGAGATTATGTTGACGGCCTTGTGACGAGGTTGATATTGGAAGGGCGCGGTACAAATGGGAAGCTACGCGCCTAAGCTCGGTCTAGAGTCAACGTGAAAGGCCAGATTGTTCCAATATTGAAGACGTACAAATTGTTGCCACTTGACGAATTGAAGAACTTCCATTTTCAGGGGGCGGAGATGTTAGGAACCCACGTCTTCGTATTTGTACTTTATTATGTATTGGATCTAATTAGTTAGTTGGTCCATGAATCGTAGCATGTGGGTATATTTAGTAGATGGATATTATTAGATCTTGTCTTAATAGTTAAGCTACTTAGTTAGGAAGAAGATTATTGCTACGATAATACTTGCTAGCTAAGTAGAGTATCTGGTTAGGGGATTTTTAATGGGTCAAATTCATAGTAGTTGTAGAGGTTATAAATACCTCAACCCCCTTCTCAGTTTAATATGAATGTGAAGATGCGTTTATGAGTAGAACATAGTGTTCTCCACAGATGCCTCGAGGAGGTAGACTGTTTAGTATCTAGGTGTACCCTGGGATAAATCCTAGAGAGCAAGCGTCTCTTTGTTTGCGGGAAGTCTCATGGATATGTGGCTATGTATTCTTGTGTGCTAGCCGATCTACTCCGTCTAGAGATATATGGTTGTTTGTGCTCTTTAGCACTGCGATCGTGTAGATATGTAGTTTATCTACTGGAATACCTTATTGGTATTCTAAGTCTTATACCGTGTATACGAGTATCTTTGCCGTTTAAGAAAAGAAAATGGAAAAAAGAGGGGCAGTGATGATGGGCGGATACAAGTCCACAGCCAGGCCGAACCCAAGTTTGGCCATATGAATAAGAATGAAGCCCATTCCCTTTAATTAGCTTTTCTATTCATTAAATTTTCTTTTCTACTAGTACTTTTTATGCTTGTGGCAAGCTTTAACACAGTGGGATTATGAGTTATGTCTGATTTAAAGATTGTAGCCTCCATCGTTTAAAAGGTTGATAAATATTGAAAATTGAGAGCTTAAAGCTTATGTAACCTTGATAATGGATATAACAGAGCGAGCTGAGGCTCGGGTAACTCCACAATAGATTCATAAGAGGTAAGAAGCGATCTCTTTTACTTTGTTTATTAGTCTTGTATAGTGATCTGCTCTACCTAGTACATGATCGTACACAAGTATTGGCACAATTTGTTATAGATTGGTGGATTTATCGTACCGTTGGTTGGATTTCGTTAGATGCCATTCAGTGGCAATGCATCAAACATTTTTTATAAACAATTGCAGAACATTTTTAAAAAATATACTCCTAGTTTCTCCATTGCGTCTGATGTTTTTCATTTAATTTTTATTGTTTTTTTTAACTTTAATTTGATTAATTTTGAATAATATTAAAAGTTATTAATAAAACATGTAATTGAAGTTTAACTATTATACTTTCATACAATATTATAAATTTAGTACACCTAGTTACTTTACATATATACTCCTTCCGCTCTGGATATTTTATGCGGGTCTTGACACTGATTTTAAGAAAAAAGTAATATATATTGGTGAATAAAGTATAAAATCTAATAAATAAAGTATATGAGATATATTTTTTATTAAAGTAACGGAAAGTTATAATTGAGATGTCTGAAAAAGAAATGCGGGGAGTTGAATACTTAAAGGGTGAAGTATAATTTATGAGATAATTATAAATTGGTGTAATTTTTAAAAACATCTTACACTTTATGATACATGAAAAACTTCCTACAAATTATTAGTGGTATTAGTAAATTTGAAATTATACATACATATATATATATATATATATAATTGATAAAATCTACCGCATATATATTTATAGGAAACTAAATCAAAACAGATTCACATGTCAGTTGAAATAAATTAAACAAGCATCTGCTAATTGATACAAGCATCATCATCAAAATAATCAACCTTCTAGGTTTCTACATATTTCATTGTCAGATTATTTTTTATTAATTAGTATGATGCTTGTTTAGTTTTGCATGATTATATAATATGATGATAATTTAATGTTAATTATGTATGCAGTACTAATATGATGCTTATTAAATGATGCTTGTAGTATTAATATAATATTTATTTTGCATTTGATGCTTGAATTATACGATGATTGTAATGTAATATTGAATGATGTTTTCAGTACTAATATTATGCTTGTTTCATATTAATGATGCTTGTTTCGTATTGATGATGAATGTAATATAATTTTTTTTTATTAATTAACATGAAATATAGCATTACAATTACAATTGTTGAAGAAGACGAATTTATCAATCGATTCTAGATGCAAATCACTACCAATCTCTATTCAGAGAATATAATCACCCATTTCGAGGAATCGAACCCGTGACCTCATGGTTACGGGGTGTCTCAGCTTGCCACTCGGCTAACATGTAATATAATGTTAAATATTGATTGCAATTAAATTTGGAAGAAAGATGCTTGAAGATGATAATAAACGTTAAAATTTTATAGAAAAGAATTGAAAATTGGAATAAAGATGCTTGTAAATTTGGAAGAATGATGCTTGTAAAATTGTAAAAAAAAGATGCTTGAAAATAAATTAAAATAAACTAAAAAAAAGATAATTCGGTTGAATGATGTTTGATTATTTTAACGATGCTTGCATAATCTTATAGTATTCTCTATTCTAACGTAACCAAATCTAAACATAATCTATTATTTAATTGTAAATTTATTTTCATTATTAAATAATACAACATTTAGTATCTAATTTGAGGATATATTAGACATTGGAAATATAAACACTAATTTGGAGGAATTTTTTTATATATTACTAAAGTGTAGGAAAGGTTTGAGGATGACATTAATTTGTGCTTTTTCTTTTCGATTTCTCATTGTATCATACAATTAATTCAATTGAGTATTTTCGGATTGTTTTTAGAAGGATCTCTAATTGATTTACTTTACATATATATAATTTAAATATGTGAGTCGAGAGTCGAAACTTTACTTCAGTGAACGCTTAATTGGATTTTTGAGTTTTACAAATGCGCTACTCTTTTTATACTATTCAATAAAACTCTTCAACTTATTTCTCAACGATTGAGCGTGAAAAGAATAAAGAATGAGTAGGAGTTGATAAATTATATGTAAATAATTTTAGTCTATTTAAAGTTAGTTAGTATAAACCTAATCAAGTTAGAATGAAGATAGAATTCCTATTCTACTCCGAGAAGGTAGTTTGTAGTGGAGCTAGGCAAACTTTCATGGAAGTTTCGTCCATCTTTAATCATTTCAATCCCACTTAAATTCATCCGAATTTGGGATTAGTACAAGTTAATTAGTATTTTATATCGTTTACTTCCTCGTTTTGGCAGCTTATTTATATCTCTAATCAAGCTACACATTGTGTGTCACATATCCAACATTCCTTTGGCATCTTTCTTTCTCTGCCTTTTCACAACTTGTTTGGTACTCTTTCCATTTCACCAATTATCTCCACTTCTAATTACAAACTTTTTTTTTTTTTTAATCGTATCTCAATGTATTATACTCGCATTAGTCTTACATAAAATGTGTTGATCATATGAACATATGGTGTTTTGATTGGTTCTGGAAAGATACTACTATATCTAAGCAAAAAGTTGTTTTTGATAAGTGACAACATAATCATAATAAAGCTACCTAGCTAGCACACTAACTAAACTTAAGCCACCAATCCAATACAGCATTAAGCTTAAGTAATCATATTTAAGTTACATCATTACATATGGTGGGACTTGAACGGGTCACTATTTCTAAGTTCTGACCATTTTGCTTTGCTAATTGTTCAATCAGGCTACTCTTTTTGCAAACTTATACCATGAGCAACAACCGTGTTGTAGACGAAGGACACGATGATGGTGAAGGCGATAAATTGCCTTACGTTCATAAGTTAGGCGTACCGCCTAAACAAAGCCTCATCAAGGAGTGCAAGTTCACGATCAAGGAGACGTTCTTCCATGACGAGCCTCTAAGAGAGTTCAAGGACCAGTCGAACGGGAGGAAGTTATGGCTCGCGGTGAGGTCTGTTTTCCCAATTCTTGATTGGGGAAGAAGGTATAAGTTGTCCATGTTTAGGGGTGATTTGCTTGCTGGACTTACCATTGCTAGTCTCTGCATCCCACAGGTCCGAAAATAATACATTTAATGATATATAGACATGCAACTTTTAAAAGTTATATGTTTACCAATTACCATATATATATATATATATATATATATATATATATATTGTGCAGGACATTGGATATGCAAAACTTGCCAATTTGGATCCCCAGTTTGGATTGTGTAAGTTTCATATTCCCTCATTATAGTAAACTCAGCATGATCAAATTCTACTTGATCCACTATAGAACCAAATCCGTTTGGATCAGATCCGACATCAATGCAATAAAAAATATTGATAATCCAGATTGGATCCGTACATAACCACATCAATCCAGATTGACACTAAGCAAAAAAAGAAGTACATATTCTTTATATGAAATGAAATTATATGTCTGGACTCTGGATATCTTTTTATTGTAAAATAGTTGGATGATCCTTGGATCCATGGCTCCAATCCAATTTGGATCCAATTGGTTTGGATCTATTTGGATTGGCGAATCCTGTCCAAATTGACAGGCTGAAGAGTAACTAGATTTTGGCTACTTACTGAACTGCAGATGGTAGCTTTGTGCCACCCTTGATCTATGCTGTGATGGGAAGCTCAAGAGAGATTGCAATCGGACCGGTGGCAGTTGTGTCTTTGTTGCTTGGAAATATGCTCAGGGAGGAGATTGATCCTAAACATAAACTTGAGTATCAACGACTCGCATTCACAGCTACGTTCTTTGCTGGTGTCACTCAGTTCCTTCTTGGTTTCTTGAGGTGCTTTTCTATGATATACTAAAATGGTTTCTGGATATATTACCTCAAGTTGATTCTCAGCTTAATCAAGTGCGTTCTGTTTCGCGCAGGCTAGGATTCTTGATTGACTTCCTCTCACACGCTGCCATAGTTGGTTTTATGGCTGGAGCAGCGATTACAATAAGTCTTCAACAGCTCAAAGGTTTGCTTGGAATCAAGAAGTTCACCAAGAACACAGACATAGTTTCTGTCATGCGTTCCGTGTGGACTAGTGCACATAATGGGGTCAGATAACATTTTTAGTCACTTCTCGTCAGCTAGTATGTATTTCGATGAATCTAATATTGTTAACACTTTGCGTTATGTATGTGCAGTGGAACTGGCAGACGATTCTAATAGGAACAACATTCCTGGCTTTCCTGCTACTTGCGAAGCACATTGTAAGATTGTTAATTTGTTAGTTACTTTATTGTATTTATTCCTTTGTTTCAATTAGTTTTGACTGATCTGGTGGAACAGGGGGAAAAGCACAAGAGATTCTTTTGGGTTCCTGCTATTGCTCCACTGATTTCAGTTATCATTTCAACCTTCTGCGTGTATATTACTCGTGCAGACAAGGATGGAGTTCAAATTGTAAGTATTCGTCTTGAAATGATGCGATGTTTTGTTGAGACTATATGATCATTGATTGTGACAGGTGTACTAATGCTTTTCTTTTTAAGGTTAATCATATTCGTAAAGGCATCAATCCTTCATCTGTGCATGAAATACATTTCACGGGTAGCTATGTTGCGACAGGTTTCAGGATTGGAGCTGTGGTTGGAATGATCGCGTTGACTGTAAGCCTAAAAAACAACTCTACTGCTCAACTTTTTTATTACTACATTCTCATGACTTACTCTTTGTATATCTGACAGGAAGCCTTAGCAATTGGTAGAACCTTCGCGGTTATGAAAGATTATCAGTTAGATGGTAACAAAGAAATGATAGCATTAGGCACAATGAATGTCATTGGCTCTATGACATCTTGCTTCATAACCACAGGTAATATAGAACAAACACTCACATCAGAGATGCAGCTTCATTAAGCACGTAATTACACAGCTTCTCTCTGTTTCATACCTTCAGTTATGCAGAAGCTGCCTAAAAGTCAGTATTTGCAAAAACAGAATGGTTTATGAGCTCACAAATATATTACTAGCTAGTCTTTCTGAGTTCTTTTTCAGGTACTAATGTCAACATATATAATACGCAGGAGGTTTTGCACGTACGGCTGTAAATAACATGGCTAGATGTAACACGACTGTATCCAACATCGTGATGTCATCGATCGTGTTCCTAGCTTTACTAGTAATCACACCATTGTTCAAGTACACTCCCAATGCTATATTGGCTTCAATCATCATATCAGCTGTTATAGGGTTGTTTGACTACGAAGCTATGATTCTAATATGGAAGATTGACAAGTTCGACTTCTTTGCTTGCATGGGAGCATTCTTTGGAGTTGTTTTCATCTCTGTCGAGATAGGTCTTCTAATCGCGGTACAACTGAAGGCAATAAAAATTACAGTAAACATATTATTGCTAGATGTTTTAAATGCTGTATCTTCTTCGTGTAACAGGTAATAATTTCTTTCGCCAAGATTCTGCTCCAAGTGACAAGGCCCCGAACAGCAGTACTAGGTAAAATCCCAAGGACTACGGTTTATCGGAACATTCAACAGTATCCAGAAGCAATTAAGGTTCCTGGTATCCTTATTGTGGGAGTCGATTCTGCGATCTATTTTTCCAACTCTAACTACATAAGAGAGAGGTATATAGTTTCGAAGATCCAAAACTTCAAGTTTGTTTGATCTTCAAATTTAGTAAATGATGCAAAAATCTCATGTCATTCATTTGGCAGGATACTGAGATTTCTCAATGACGAAGAGGTAGAGCTGAAAAAATGCAACCAGACAAAAATTCGCTACTTGGTAGTTGAAATGTCACGTAAGGATCTTGATCTTTGTTATCCGATAAAAATCAATGACATTAAACTACAATCTGCAAATTCAAACAGATTAAGACATTGAGAATTCATTTTGCAGCTGTAACTGATATCGATACTAGTGGCATCCACGCCCTGAAAGATTTATACAAGATTATACAAAAGAAAGATGTTGAGGTAATATTCAACAGATCTAATTCTAGCTTGTGATGCATGAATCACACATGAACTCAAACTAGTATAAAACACAAGTTGATTGTCCTGACAATATTGTAACTACATTTACAGCTTGTTCTAGCAAATCCAGGGCAAGCCGTTCTTGACAAGATCCACACCTCGAATTTCGCCAACACTATTGGAGATGACAAGATATTCCTCAGTGTTGAAGATGCAGTCCTGACCTTAGCTTCTGGAATGCAGCCTTAGATCATTTACTAGACTTACATTCATTTCAAGTTCAATCAAGATGCAAAAGGGCAATATCGCAAATTCTAGGCCACCGTTCCTACTCAAGCCTCATCAGGAATTATGACATGAATCTATCAAGACTTACTGATTCATATGTACATGATTCTGTATTATGTTGTTAAATGTTTGTTGTTGGTATCAAGTGTGCATAAGAACAAAGATGGTTTTTATCAAGTGATTTTCCTCTTCGTTTAAACGCTTAATCCTGTTTAGCATAGTTAGACTCAACAGCAAGTTGTTCTGCCAATTATGCTTTTCACATTAGATTCTATCATGAATTGAGTTAAAGTGAAATGCAATGAAATATGGTATGTACGAAACAACGTTGTACATAAGATTGAAAGATTCCATTCCACAAGGAGATATGGATAAACAGTACAGGGAGCAAAGCAATCAATGCTTGAAACTACTGCAAACAGTTTTCAGATCAGAAAAGGATAAAAGAGCAACAGTAAATTAAGAACAGAGAAAAGCTAAAAACCAAACAAATTACATAAAACCAAACAGATCAGGGCTCTGCCTCATCATCACATGTTGAACTCACGTGCCACTGAACTACATTGCATCGCTTGCTCAGTCCACAAGAGGTGAACGGCATAGAGGGCAGTTCCGGTTAAGGTTGTTGATCCAGCCGTCGAGGCAGACCTTGTGGAACACGTGATTGCATGGTAGTTTTCGCACGCGTTCCCCTTTCTCGAGCTGGTTCAAGCATACTATGCAATCTAAGCTTTCCCTTTTCTTGTTTTTATACGAGTGAAGCCGGTTCTGATGCAGTTGTTCACCAACAACGTCGCGTGAGGTCTGTATGTCCAGCTCGGGGTGGGGTTCGGTAGTGAAGAAGAGGGAGCGGATGTAGTGTATGCCTCGGATCATGAGCATGAGCATCATTGTGAAGTAGGATTCGGATGCAAAGTCCGAGATTTGACAATGGAGTCCCATTGTTCGAGCTGAGGTTGAACTCTGGAGAGTATTTTTTTGAGGTTGGAGGGGGTGTGTGTTTGTGAGAAAGTGAGAAGTGGGGTTGAGGTTTTGAAGAGGGGAGG
>JAYMSP010000396.1:0-53995 GCA_036897095.1 Plantago elongata | reverse complement strand
CCCGGCGTCGCACTCGTTATGTAGATGAAGAAAGTAGAGCGAAGAATGAAGAGAGTCTTCCCACCTAGAGAATATCAACCCCCTGCCCCATTATTATGGATCAATAAAGTACATAGAAGATCGAAGAGGGCTCTCCGTCTAGAGAGTATCTTCAGACCTCCCCCGCCCCCCTCCCCAATTAAATTAATCATAAAATGTTGTGGGGTCGGATCTTGTAACAAATTTATGGAACGACTTCGAGTATATGTCAAATCGGACCTGAACATTATTTCGAACGGGTTTAATTCAAGTTCGATAGAAATAATCCTTCCAGTCAAAGACTGTAGAGAAGAGAACCCTTGTACCTCATCCTACCAATCAAATCTTATACATAAAGAAAATGAAATTGAAATCATTCACATGTAAAATGTTATTGATAGACATGTAAAGATCAACAGTCCACAAAGTAGCTCGCATGTATGTCTTCTACCTTTTGAAACTGAAAAGAGTATATTTAGTACACGATTCATAGCACTTGTAGCCCATATTAGTTGTAGTCAACGAATTTGATTGTCGAATCAAGTTTTCAAGATGGAAATATATTATTCTCTACTCACTTTGAATTCAGTTCTAAATTTTAATTATGAGTTCTTTAGAATTTATTTTTAACTCCCTCCCCCAGAGTTATTCTCCATCAATGTTTAGTTTTTTCTTCCATTAAAGTTTTTAAGTTTTCAGTTCCTTAAGCTAGTTTATATTATTATTATTGTTATCGAGTTGTCAACCATTTTTTTAGTATACTTACATATATGTAGGAATGTGGTTCAACATATTAAATAGTTTAACATAAATCTCATTATTAGAGTTGGGTTAAGTTCCAACAAATGAACTACCCCATCATTAGAGTTTAAATTTTCTATTGAGTAGAAACAATCTGTTTTCTCGAGTTGAGGTTTCGAGTTATGACTTCATTTTTAAAGTTCATATACCTTCATATTTATATTCTAATTTGTAATTATTCTAGTTTCGGAGAGTACTTTACAATGAAGTGTTTCATCTATACAATTAGTTTGTACTTTGAATAGAAACTTAAAATTGAAATTATTCCAGCTTAGAGTTGAATTTAACTATTCAAATTACATTTTTTTTCATTTTTAGTGTTGATTTACATTTCAAATTAAATTTTGAAGTTCCAATAATTGTTTTACCATCTAACTGAATTTTCAAATTTCAAAAGGCCATGCCCTTATAAATTAAAATTTTCAATTAAACATAATTTATACTTCCTCCGTCCAAGCTTCCCATTTTGCCATTTTTGTTGTCCCGATTAAAGCTTCTCATTTTCATTTGTATCCATTTTTAGCCCAACTTTAACATTAGAATATTCAGACAATAGCTCAAAATTACATCTCATGCCACTCAGTTATAAACAAAAGTACTCTTGTCTTATTATTTTATAAAAATGTACTCTTGTCTTATTTTTTAAACCCAAAAAGTGTTTGGGAAGCTTAGGAAGGGACGGAGTAAGTAAGTTAGAATTATCAAATTTTTAGATTGTTTTCCTGAATAGTGTAGTTTGCACTTCTAATTAAGTTTTCAAGTTCAATTTATTGCATTTTTAGAGTTATTTGCCATTTGAATTGAATATTCAAGTTCATATCGTCACTGGAATGTTTGAGGTGAAATTCTAACTCGATTTTATTGAGGTAGTCTTCGTATCATGTTTGTCTAGAGATTTCTAATCGAGTCGGATTAGTACCGTTTTTAATTCATCTTCTATTTACAACTCAATTAAAATTTCGGTCTCTACCTAATCTTTTTTCTCTCTCTATATTTTTTTTTATCATATATTATAACAAACTTAAACCAATCGAACAATCTTAAAACATCTTACCCATAACACTTTACTACTTTAGGCAAGTGCTATAGAACAACCCTAAAATCCGTATAAATTAAATTTTAACTCTATTCCAAGCAAAACATTTTCACAACTCAAATGAAGTTATTATTCCTCTACTGAAACTCTGTTAAAATTTAGTTAAGCCAAAAAACCTTAACATTTTGAATTTTTTTTCATTTTCACTTTTGAATTAAGCTTTTAACTAATATGTGTATCTACTCGTTTAATCCTCTTTCCTTATTATTTATTTTTACCTTTTCAACAATGTAGTCTTTCATTTCATTTTTCACTTGTTCTTATTCATCATGATACTAAAAAACAATACAAAAACTTATAAAAAATCAAACCCAAATTAAAACTATGCAATAATTCTATACAAACATATACTCAATATTTTTGTTATGTCATACAACGTAGTTTTTATCTTCATATTAATTGTTTAGGAAATGGTTAATCTGTACAGTTAAATAGGCAATATATAATTACGTGTATTTTAACGGTTAAAACTATAGTTTGAATCCAGCAGGTGCAATGTTTAAATCAAATTTAGTTCTCAAGTTGAATTTAGTATTCTGACTTTCTTTATTCTTTATATTTTTTATTTAAATGATCTCATTCTTAGAGTTCGTTATACTTCAAATTGAAATTCTAAGTTTCAATAATACATTTTATTAATTCATAAGTATTTACTCATATAACGTAGTTTGTGGTATTTCTAATGATATTTGTGAAGAACAATTCAAAATACCACATTTTTATTGAACAAATTTGACCAAAGCTCGTTAAAATTTCAAACTCACCAAATACATGAATTTATAGCTCGCTCAATTTCTTCTTCGAAAAACCATTCGAAATAACCCACCTAGAGTGGATTATTGAGATATGGTATTTGACAAAATACAATTATATCATTATCCCTCAAAATTAACAAGAACTTACTTTTCAATTCGTTCACACCGTTTGTCTAGCTATGTATACTTCTCCAGTCTCTTCTTCACCACAACAACTTCACGTTTCCTTCTACTTCGAATTCTTTTGTTGTTCAATGGTGTTTAAAGGAAGAGTCCCATCATTATGATCATATTGTTCGGAGTCTGATGTAGTTAATTTGTAATTTGGTCCAATCTATTAATTTTTTTATACAAGTGCTTTTTTAGATCTCTATAGTTATGAAGATCAATCCTATTTGTGATGATTATGATGTAGTTTTACAAAGAACATAATTACGTAATAATGACAATGGGGCTACATAATTTTCCTATACTTGGACTGACTGGAGTTAGTACCTTTCTAGTGTGTGTAATGTACTAAGCAGTAAAGTATAACATAGTAAAGTACAATCGACATTTTTTTTGTAGATATTTGGTACTTAAATATCAACTATAATTTCCGTCAAATACTATTAAACAAAGTATTTATATGTAAATACCACTTCAATTACCTTATTTTTTCTGAATGGGACAAAATATCATGAATTTATGTATAGTAAAACACCTTCTCAAACCAAATGGACTGTTAAATAAAATCAAAATACGTTGTATTTGAACTTACTTTGTCCTTCAAATTTGATTACTGAGTTGAATTGCATCCATCTGATAGGGCATGTTCCAAATCTGATTGAATTACACAGCTGTAATTATGCATGTCCTAAAAATATTTGTTTTCTATATTGTGTGGTTTACAACTCAAATAGAGCTTCCAAGTTGAATTTATCTCAGTTTCAATATGATTTGACCGACAAATGAAGTTTTTAAATTTTAATTATTTCATTATTAGAGAGAGTATATATATCCTAAAAATTGAAAATTATCCAAGTCTCTTTAGTTCATTTAACATTAGATTTGAGTTTACGAATTAGAATGATCTCAATATTATAGTTGTGCTTAGCGTTTGAATTGTATTTTTAAGTTTGAATTATACTTTTATTAAAGAATTTGTATATCAAGTGTATTGTAATTACTCTTCAAAATAATGTTTCCAAGGTGAAACTATTTTATTTTTATACTTTTTCCGTTCCATCTAGGACAGTGCAACCAACATATTGGATAAGATTTGATCTGTTGATCGGCTATTCGATCTTCGGCAAACGGATGACCGAAATGTCTATCTGTTATCCAACTATTTAGATCAGATCAGATAACTGATAACTCCGTGGATCTCCATTATCCATGAAATTTAATTTAAAAAATATTTTTCAATATTAATTGAACAATAAAATGATGAATAAAAATAAGACGATAAAAATCAGGAGAGAACACCAAACAACAAATGTTCAAATATTCTAAATACCCATAAAAAGTTTAAAACCAAACTAAATGATTCAAATATCCATACCATTCTTAATTATGTTTTGATTAATTAGGGTAAATTTTGTGTATTTGTACGTAAAATAAAAATAAATAAAATAAAACTAAGAACTTATAGTGAATATTTGACGAAATTATGCGTTCATAACAGACATATAAAAAATTGTATTCGTTATCTGATCTGTTAGTTAATGTACCAGATCGATCCGATTCGTAAATGTTTTTATTGAATTTAATTAGATTATTATGGTGGCATTATCTACTGTATTTATTTTGTTCATGCATGATATTATTGATTTCAAAAGAATATTTTTGTGTTATTGATGATGATTTTACGTGTAAGAAATCAGCTAGGTTGTTAAATTTGATTTATGTCTTAATTATTAATTGGTTTATTCTGAATAATCGTGGGAACCTCTGAAAAAAATCTTAATGGTCTAGTGCATATTTCAAGTTATTTATTAATCTTAGATGTGAAGTTACTGCTATATATTGAGAGGTGCTTTTGGTTGCATAGTTAAAACTCCAAACATCTCTTTCTCCGTTTCTATATTTAATGAAATGTGAATAACGTGTTTTTTGTTTGCTTATTGTAAAAATTTAATCTTGCTACGGATGACCCTCAAGTAGTTAAGATCAGAAATTAAGCTATTCATTTTAAGTATAAAATGTGATCAAAGCACAAAATTTTCCATTTATTCGATTCACATGGTTTATAATCTGGGAGAGAATGTTAATAATCGACAACTATATAATATAACATGTAACAACGTGTTATACAATTTATAGTTAATAATAGTATATATTCAAGATTGATGTCTATGGATTCGTCTGGTCAAGATGAATTCAAATATATGCTCAAAATAATTTTTTAATATTTGTACATTAAGTTATATGAAATATAATAAAAATTATATTTATGGAGTAATAGTTATAGAATATTAAAAATAGCTATAAGATTGATTGAAAAAGATTGGAATCAAAATGAATTTTGAAGGGATGACCAAATTAATCAATGATTTCTTTCCTTCCATGTTATTATGGTTTGAAAAATAAAAGTTAAGAGAGAAATTTCAAATTCATTCTTGACTTTAGTCCTACACAACTTGAAAGAAATAACAACTGATCTTTTAAATATATATATATAAATTGTCACAACTCACACATCACAATTACAACGGTAGATAGGTAAATTGAATAAATGTACCATATATTTTATGCTCCTGAAATTACACGGATATACTCTATATTCTTTAAAATTATATATATTTACTTCAATAGTAGCGTGTCTGCATGTATTGCATCCTCCATGTGTATGTCGTGCAATTACGCGAACCGATTTCACAAATCCAACTTCCCAATAATTAAACTCAAAGAAAAGGAAAATCAGTTGAGGTGGCATGCCAGCTATTCCAATCCTTAAGGTACAACCAGGCAATGCATCCTGCAAAAGTCCAGCTTGCCATCATCATCTTGTTTCCAGAACCACCTTGCTGTTGAAAATTGAACTGAATTTGAACCAGTCCACTTCCCATTTCTCCATTTCCAACCAAAATTCAAACTTGTCTTCATCTTCACATCACCACATCAGAAACATTCACCAAAAATTCAATCTTTTCTAACTTTCATCTACCTATGCTACACTCGCAAGTTCATCGGAAATGCCTTCTGTATCAGTGAAGCTCTACTGCGTCTTGCTCAAGTTCCTCCTCCGACGAAAGTTACAGACCCTGGCCGAATCGCACAATCTCTCCACATACGGCGTCGTTACTCGCCCCGATGAAGTCATCGCCGCCGCAAACCCTAGCTTCTCCGGTGACGGAGTTGCAACCAAGGATCTGCATATAGATCCTATGAGCTCGCTCTCGGTGAGGATTTTCTTACCTGATTCTGTTCTAGTTTCGCCCAAATCGGTCCCGAGTCTTAGGGTTAGAGTTGGGTCGAAGAAAGTAATAGCTGATAGTGCTGGTGGAGTGGTGGTTGGTTATGGGGGTTATTTGCCGGATAAGAACGGGAGGAATTGTCGGAAGTTGCCGGTGATTTTGCAGTTTCATGGTGGGGGGTGGGTTAGTGGGGGTAGTGATACGACGGCGAATGATTTGTTTTGTAGGAGGTTGGCGAAGATGTGCGATGCGGTGGTGGTGGCGGTGGGGTACAGGTTGGCGCCGGAGAGTAGGTATCCGGCTGCATTTGAGGATGGAGTGAAGGTGTTGAATTGGTTGGGTAAGCAAGCGAATTTGGCGGAGTGTAATTGGTCATTGGATCACGGGAGTGTTGGGGGTGAAGGTTTGGGAGAGGGGAGGAGGCATATAGTTCATGGATTTGGGGCGGCAATGGTTGAGCCGTGGTTAGCAGCTCATGCTGATTTATCGAGGTAAATGAAGTTGTTTTTGTTTTTCCTGAAATGAGGGATTAAGCTTGAAATGGAACAGCTACATGCTTTATTTGTATGTCAAGTTTTTGAATGTGATATTTATTATCAGAGCAACTTTATTTGATTGTGCAGTTGGGTGTTTACGGTTTACGTACCTTCTCACCTAATCATTTGTGGAAACAAATCTGCTGATATAGCAAATAGCTCAATTGAAGTCCTCTATGATCGTAGAAAGCTATTATAAGCAGCTAAACTAGCCAAATTCGTTTTTAGTTTGGGCCTTTAAGTCATATCTGAAACTGCATTTGTAACGGTAGGAAGGAAGAATGGAAGTTTGAGTTCAGTTATACTTGCTCATTCTTTGTGCGGGCATTTGAAATTGAATAAATGTTTAACGGCATCCATGATGTTAGGGAGGATGAATGAAGGTCTGCATTCAGCTAGTCATGCATTGATTGTATGCCTGTGTGATTTGTCAAGAACTTCTTGTCTGAAGTTGTTACATACTAAAATTTCTCTTGGAATTTCCCATATTGTAGTACTGTGGTACTAAAGAACCAATGGGAAAAATGAAGCATTCTTTAATATTTACTCACTCCGTCCCATACCAAATCCAAATGTCACATTTAGTTTTGGGCACGGGTATTTAGGTATAAAGTAAAATTAGTTGAGATAAAGTAAATTTGTGGCATGTTTATCCTAATTGTTAGGGAACACAGGTGTGCTCTTTGCTAAAAATGGAAATTTGACATTTGTTTCTGGAAGCTGGATAGGTATTAATGGAACATGTGACATTTGGCATGAGATGTAGGGAGTACCTTCTTACCTCATTTTTCTGATTCATCTTCGGCTTATGTTAATGCACCACGTGATTCATGTTTCGTTGGTATGAATTTGTATAGGTGTCCTCTCCATCACCTTGAAATCTACCATATGCTTTCTGGCATTGAGGATATATGTTCTGTCCATTAGTGTGCATCAAGTTTACATTACTTCGAGTTATGGGGAAATAATGAAACCATAATTGATTTGAGTAATTGCAGAAACTATGTAAAGACCCCGTACCCTATTTGTTTCACTCAGTCAACGTTATATTTGAATGAATTGACAAAATTACCCTTTCAAAATGAAGTGAAAATAGAAATTAAGAAGGAAGAGACACCAGTGCACATGGGCGGATATCTCTTCAATGACGGAGTTAATCAGCTCTAGCTCAAGATAGGAGCAGGTCTGCTCCGATTTGGAGCAGATCTTCAAAGCTGACCCAGAACTCCATCATTATGAGCTATCAGAGGCCAGCTTCGTTCTGGAGCAATAGAATGACTCCTTGCTCCGCCCATGGCTGAGCTAAGAGCTCCAAAGCTAAAAAAACCCACCCATGACCGGTGAATTTATTTTAGTTCCTATTGTTTTGCTTTTAAATTCAAATTTATGTGGTCATCTGACCATATTTGGAAAAGTTGATGGCTTTGGGCTCAAAGTAAGAAGATGTTATGGTGAGGGGTCTAAAAGTTCTTAAAGGAGTCATGATTTATGTGTTATATAGCATATACACGCGGGGTTATCTTATCTCCCCTACATAATATGCACAGTTTTATAAATATGGTTTGGTTATCACTGCGCGGTTTATCTCAATGATTTACTCCTTTATACCCTCTTCAGCCACGAGTTCTGAACAGTCAAAATCTTTGGACATTGATATGGTCTCTGGAATTTATCATCTATATGATAGAGTTATTCACCTTGCTATCTTCCTGCAGGTGTGTTCTTCTTGGAGTCAGCTGTGGTGCAAATATAGCCAACCACGTTGCACAATACGCAGTCGAGGCAGGCAAACATTTGGACCCCATACATGTCGTAGCTCAAGTCCTCATGTACCCTTTCTTCATTGGGACCTCCCCCACACGCTCTGAGATTAAACTAAGCAACTCTTATCTCTATGACAAATATCTGTCTCTGCTTGCATGGAAACTCTTCCTACCTGAGGAAGACTTCAATTTGGATCGCCTAGCTAGTGACCCTCTCAACCCTGAGAGACGAGTACCCCTTAAATACATGCCACCGACCCTCACAATTATTGCTGAACATGATTGGATGCGTGACCGAGCTATTGCGTACTCAGAGGAGCTTCGAAAAGTTAATGTAGATGCTCCTGTTCTTGATTACAAGGATACTATACACGAATTTGCAACGCTTGACATGCTCCTGCATACCCCGCAAGCAATAGCTTGCTCTGAGGATATTGCTATTTGGATGAAAAAGTACATATCATTGAGAGGCAACGAGTTCTCTTACTGATTTATAACATGGACATGCGAGTTACTCCAGAATGAGTTGCAGCAATGCTGCTGAGTTAGGTCTCCGCCGTAACATCATGGGCAGTATATATTGGAGAGTAAACCATGCGGTTTTACTCATTAGTGGAAGGCCCTAAAATCTTGCAGAGTGCAGACCTTGTTGTAAAAAGTTTAGTGAGTTTTCTTGGTCTCTCCCTCCAATTCTTTTATTTTCTGTAACATTATAGACGGATAGCTAGCTTTTGGTTCTTTTTTTTTTTTTTGGCAAATTCGTGTAGTTGGCTTTTCTGATGGTAAAGCAGAACACATCATTTGTATAAATTGTATTTTACTATTATTATTTATTATTATCATTTATTCTTTTGGACAATGAGCTGTTCTTTTTTGTGCAAGATGAAGATAATATGTCAATAATTGTATTGTTGTCCGACTCCATAGCTAATCAATTTCTTAATGCGATAGATTTAACTAATTACGCAATGACATGGTGTGGTGTAGTGTTTGGCAAACCTCATCGACGTATATCAGCTGATTGTGTCTCTCAAAATAAAGTGATTTGACTATAATAATTTTGTTCGGTGATTGTGGTGGGGCCTGCTGCTCTTAACTCTTAGTGCAAAAAAACTTACCTGAATAACAACGCCGTTGGTATCTGTTATGCCACGAATTGTTGCAGACTGTAAGAAGCAGCAATGGTCTTAAGAGGCCAGAATCTTGTGGCTGAGATAAGTTGTACTGGCAGTATTGAATTGTCCGAAGGTGACATGCCACGTGTAATTAACATGGAATATATAAAAGATGCAAATGAAAAGAAAAAGGTAAGGATACAGAAAATTTTGTGGATAAGTTACAGGCAAAAACACAGTTCAAAGAACAGCAAAAATGGAGGTTGGGATGTCTCTGAATCCACTGGGAAGATTACCACTGTCATCAAAGGGAAGAAGCCATGAAGATTTACACTCACTGTGTTCGACAACAAGAACAAAGAAGCAGCCTTTTTATTATTATCATCAGCAGCAACAGGTGAATTATAAGCAGAAGAAGCATAGTCTGTTTGTAGTTGAAGCTAAAGGCAAGAAAGGCATGGCTGCTAAACAGTATCAGCGTGCTCCTCCACCCCCTCTGCCCAAGCTTGAAGATGATGGCAACCCCAAATTTGTTGTCTTTATTCGCATGGCCAATGTCAGTACACTACTCTCTTCGCTTTCTCTATATCTTTTTAGCACACTTTGATTACTGTTACTGATTCTACTTGTGATTGCTTTGATAATTGAGAAATTCTGGTGAAATGCTTTTGTGAAATTGGGTGGTTTTGTGGGAGGTATGGATTTTTTCTCATGTTAAGTAAAGACTTGATTTTTACAAGAATTTCACTTGATAGTTTCTCGAAATGTTGCCTGCGTATATGTTTGGTCCTTAGTACTTGGGCATTTTTTTGGGTGAAAAGATGAGGTGCTTTCAATGTGCGAGTTTTAATGTTGAGGACTTGATGCTGTGAAACTAAGGCGAATATTCAGTTGTGGGATTTTCTGTAATCAAGTATATATGAGTGTTGTAGTGGTATCTTCTGAAGTATATTGCTCTGCAATCTGTATATGCATCATACATTGGAATTACGCACCTTATACTAGAACAATGACAAACTATGAAAGATTGAGTCAGAACTTTAGCTACTATTAAAAGCTTATAATCAAGATTAATGCTCTTTGAAGCTATTGGATTATGAGCTATGATGGAGATTTTGAACTGGCCTATTCATTCTTTCTCAGGTTTATCTATGGTACCCGCTCAATATTGTAACAGGAGGCACAACTGCGAAAATAATGGTTGCTGCCAAGGACAATTTTCTGGGGAAGTACATTTACAAAGATACGCTGGCTAGAAATCTTGCATCTGTCATTTATCGAGTGAGTTGCTCACTTCTGGAATGTGTAAATATTGTATCTTGAATCTTGATTCACCAATTATATGTGCCATGGGTAGGCTAGAGCATCATTTTGCCATGAAATGCTTATGGGTTTGCTCATAATTCATAAGCTTCCAATGAATGGTTGATTCGGCACCTTTCTTAGCTATCGTTTGTTGATTAGATGGTATTTAGAATGATTGAACTGCTAGTGCTGAATCAAACATGAAAACCGTGAATTTCCCTGGCCGCTTCCTGCTTGTATATGATCTTGAAAGATGACCTTCGCGGTTTGATCTCCTACCGCTTTTCAAGTTCCATTCCAAACAGAATATGGTAAAGCTGGTCTTAGGTTTAGTAGAAGTACTTTGATTCTACAAAGTCTGAAATATTTACTGGACTCACTAGATGACTATGTAGATTATTGATGAAAAAATGTCATAAAATGACAAACTTATTGCTTGTATCAGCACCTGTATGACATTATCTGACTGATTGAATCTGCGCTGTGAATCTGCCCAAAACAGGATGAGAAGGAAGTCCTGAAGATGGCTCAGAAACAATTTCGTGTACTGCGGTCTGCTAAAGAGTTCAAATATGGCTACAAAATTGTCGTAATGTTTCTAGTCTTTACCTTCCCTCTCTGCTTCGCAGAAAATAATTGTTGAAATCCTAAACAGGGATCTGTTTGATTAATTTTTTTTGTCTGTGCCGGACATGCAGGAAGGTAACAATGTCAGAGCTGCAATAGCTCCGAATGATGTCATTGAGGTAACGGAAATGTATAGAACCACATGATAACGATCATAATGGAATTAAGATACCGAATTTTCTCCTTCATTCTTACCATATTATCTACATTGTTGCTGTTTTGTAGCTACCATCACAAGATGAGCTCAAAACAGTCTTTGATAAAGTGAAGGACTTTTTCGGGGATGCCAAAGAATCTTTTGGCAAGATTTCATTCTTGAACACAGAAACCGAATCCTCAGAGGAAGATTCTAAACAAGAGACCAAGGAGAAATCCACGTAAGACTCATTAACCGAATTCTACAGATTGCTAGGCGTTCATTTGCTGGATTCATTTTGTTTTCACCTTCCAAACTCTATAGGGTGTAAAGCTGAAAGTGAACTTGCTGAACTGGAGAAGACGAGCGAAGTTTTGGCAGACGAGGGAACGTTAAACGCACAAGGCTTCCAGTATAGGTGTCGTTCTTTCCAACAGTTTCTGTCAAATTTGTGCACAAGAAAGTTAACCAAATGCGTTCATAGATGTTTTTGAATGATTGAATCAGTACAAAGATGTTATACTTTTTTTAACCTTCTTGATATCTTTCATTATCCCTTTTCTCTTATAGTTTATCTTGTTCTGTTTACTCATTTAACAAAAAGTATAATTTTTTGATGTGGTAAATTTATTGAGTGAATTACGACTCGACCCAAGTTTTGAAATCAACAATTTTTTCTATAGCTTCGTGTCGTTACAAGACCCGAAGAACATGACAATTTCGTATCGGATTCGAATCTTGTTCTGATGATATTCAGACTTGAATCTTGTTTCGATTCGAACCATGTCCACATTATATTACACCTGTCATTTCACATTTGGTCATTCCGAAACGAGACAATTTGGAATGACTCAACTAACACGGCGTAGGTATATATGCATTAACCTTCCATTTCTCCTACATCGAACATAAACTTTCATATACTCGTAAAACCTTGTAAAACGATTATAAATTTACTGCCAATCAAGTGCAAGAATAGAGTAATCTCAGCACATACTTAAGATTAAGCGTAACCGTGTCCAATAATTTCAGTGGCTCTGACAAAGTCCCTTCCCATTAAGCAAAGGTCAACCTTTAGAATTTCAAAGAAAGAAGAAGATTAGGTAGTTTTTGTCAATTATGTGATGATTAGCCTAATGGGATACGGGTTGTAATAATCATGTACTATGATTAGCATTCATCTCAAACTGTCCACATTTAATTATATTATCAAATAAACTCGAAGTGCTTTAATATACAAGTACCACCACTTTGTTCTTCCATAATTACACTAAACTATGCTTCTTTTGGCGTCTTGTTCTAAGTTCTAATTAAACTATTCAAAAAGAATCACATAAAGATTTGATACACGGAACATTCGTGGAAAGAGACGTGTACAACTTAAAGGAGCTTTGATTCCAGTAGCACAACAAAAGCTCCTCATAATAGTTATATATTGAAGGATTTTCCGCCAAGTCCCTCACATTTCGATAAGTCATAACTCCGCCCGTATACATTTTAGAGAGATGTTCGTCCTAAACAAAACATAATCGTGATCGATTGTGGATGAAATTCATTAATGCTTACGTTTTGTGCTCCACAAAGTTAAGGAGATGGCAAGAAGAAACAAGACAAGCCTAGCGGGACAGAGGAGCATATTAGGACGGAGGAGCATATTAGTTTCTAACTACTCGCCATGAGTGTGTACTACTATTTGAACTATTATAATGTCTTAAAATCCAAGTCAACCTCGAGTGGATGTGCTCATGATGTTCGAGTTCAATTAAGTTGTCTGTTATAAAACTCACATGACATATATCATGATCATAAATAAATTTGTTCATTAGAGCTTCATACATTGAAGTTTTGAATTCAAAATTCTGATCATATATGTTGTTTAGCTAGGGACTCTATCGGGTAAGGGTATGAATCAAGATCTCACTAATACTATACCCGAACTCTTCAATTTCCCGTATGTACGTATGTTATTCGTGTTTGACACTCGACACCCCGTAATCACGTATGTGAATGTGAGTCAGGGAACCTTGCAATTGTTTACACTCATTAAGGGCCAAGTTGGGGTGAGGGATTACACACGAAGGCCGACACAATTATCCGATTAAATTAAATGAAGCTAGCTAGCTTTGCTCCATAAAAATTAAGTTAGTGAATCTGTTTTTGTTGTGAATTAGTGTTCAAGTACTTTGTGCAATATAAAAACATGTCAACGACAAGGACTCACGTCTATTTTTCTGAATTCTCTAATCACCATGTCCCTCAATATAGCGGCCACTTCCAATCATTTGTATTTTGTCACAAGTTAATCTTCTAATGAGTTGAATTTGGTAGCATGAAACATACTTGTTCCAATAGTTTTAAAAAGTCATGTTTATTTATTTTCAAACTCAATTATGACTTGGGCTTTTGTTCAAAACTTAACAGCCATTTGATCTGTGCATTAGCTGGAAGAATCTTTGTTCCAATATAAAGCTCCATGAATGAATAGAACTTGATTGATTGGTACAAAGGTCTCTATCTTGTGCATTGTTGTATTGTACACTTAAGGAGAACCTCTCTTGTGAGCATGGGAAGACAACCTTGTTGCGAAAGGCTTGGACTCAAACGCGGTCCTTGGACTATCGAGGAAGATAACAAGCTCATGAACTTCATCCTCAATAATGGGATTCAGTGTTGGCGTCTAGTTCCAAAACTCGCCGGTAAGTTGTGTGAGAGTACCATTTTGTACAATTTGTAGTTCATTATGCTAAAGCGCGACTTATTGAATGTTATGTTCTGGCGTTGTGCAGGTTTGACGAGATGTGGGAAGAGTTGTAGGCTAAGGTGGATAAATTACCTAAGGCCGGACCTCAAGAGAGGTGGATTTACAGAAGCGGAGGAAGACATGATCATTGAACTCCATTCTCGGCTAGGCAATAGGTATTAATTCTCTTAGCGTTCGGATTGTGAAAATGATTATAATTTTCGTAATGTTTTAAACTTGTACTGATATTGTTTGAATGTTGTGGCAGATGGTCTAAGATAGCCGCGCACTTTCCAGGGAGGACAGACAACGAGATCAAGAACCACTGGAACACGAGGATCAAGAAGAAGATGAAACTCATGGGGCTTGATCCATTAACTCACAAGCCAATTGAGCTGAAGGCTCAAACCTCAACTGGAGAAAGTGAAGAAACTCAAATGGAACCTAGTGAAAATTTCTCACCTGATCCTACAACAATGTATCAAATGGAACACAAAACAGAAGGAAATCTGTTTTCTGGTCCAAATCAGAACAACATGGGGTCTTACAACAAGACCTCAGGAATGGAGTCTTCAATCATGTTCCAGAATGTTCTAAACCAGAATCAAGTTCAGTCCAATATGATGATCAACACAATGGATATTGGATCATCACTTGTGTCCAAACATATGGATGGTTTTGTGGATTTGCCATTTGATCCATTTCAGAACTGGATGGATCAACCCTTACCATGGGATGGTTACAGTCACTTTCAAGACATTTTTCCATGAAAAGATATCAAAACACATTTTGTAAGGTGTAAACTGTGTAATACTAGACATAAACTTAATTTGATCAATTCTTTATTTTGTCATAACACTACTGCTTGCTGCTCAGCTTTTTTGACACTGGATTATAACTCTCTTTATGCCAAAATTATTGTGATTTGCTTATTACTACATAAGAAGGATAAATTGGGTGTTGTTGTTGAGCGAGTTGAATCGAGTTTCAGGTAATTCAATATCCAGTCCAATCCAGACTTGGAAGAGTCTAGAATCAATTTAAAGTTCGAATAACTGAAGTGATCTCAAGGTCGATCATGACCTCGACACTAAATACAAATCATATTTCCCAAAAAAAGAAAGCATAAATACAACAAAGGCTAAAATATACTATGAATGAACTATAAGAGGGATCATTAACGAGTTTTATCAAATGTAGTCATGTACTTCAGAACATTAGATAAACGAGTATAAAAACAATCTAAACGCGACGGGATTACGATTCATCTCCATTCCGTAGAAGTTGTTTTACCTAGGCCAAGCAAATCAGTGTCTGTCAACGTAATACGAATACACTACTACATTGGGAAAAATAAAACATTAGTATAACAAAGAAAAACATTGTAAACATAATTTGGCTATAATTTCAATTCTAAAAGAAAAAAAAGTAACTTGCCAAAGTAAATGTAGTTGGAGCAAGTATCGTAAAAAGTTGTGAGTTTTTTACATGATAAAATATACTCTATTACATTAAATTAGTATTAAATACGTAGCATAACAAATACTTATATCGAAGTAATATAATATTTTAACGTATTGAAAAAAATTGAAATTTTTACAAGAAGTTCGCTGTGCCATTAACTAAAACACCTTTGGAAGCTAACTTTCAGACTGATATCTTATGGTACCAAGTCTACAAGAATATGTATTTTCCTACAACTTTTCTCCAAGCTGAAAGTAAATCAAATCATAGTTGGTTTTGATGTTACATTATTAAATTACAGGAAATTTTTAGAAAAAATATTCTTTTCCGTATTAGATATGGTAACACAACTCGTTTTTGGAAAGATTCATGGATACCTGGTATTCTTTTACAAGATTATACATCAGTGACCCGTTTGAGTGATGATATGGTTAGTGATTTTATTAACTATTATAACTGGGATTTGAAAAAATTAAAATTATAAATCCCTACTGAAATAGTTACTGAAAACCTAGGTATACCACTGCAATATGAAGAAAAGGGTGATTCCATCACCTAGTATCATATTGAGAAGGGTAATTTCTCGATTAAAAAAGCTTATAATTTCTTAAGAGAAATGGAAAAATTAAGAGTCCAATCCGAATTGGCCTTGGGATAAGGTTTTGAATCTTCGGATCCAACCTTGTATTAAATTCTTTTGTTGGCTTGTTGCACATGATAGATTACCAACAACAGAAATATTATACAAGCAAAAACTTGTGCAATCTGATAAATGTTTTTTGCAAAGATAAAAACAGAAACAGTTCAGCACCTGTTTTTCCAGTGTAATGATTTATATTACAAGATGGATTCTTCAATCTAATCATAGAGTTTTAAACTTTACGGATATTTTATTCCACTTTCAGCAGAACTCAGATTTACAATTTAAGATTATTTTGACTTGTTGGTTAATTTGGAAGCATGGAAAATTTAAACTCTTTAAGAATGAAGATTTAAATCCTAGAAACTTTCATAATCAACTTCTTTCACTCTTTAAGTGATAACAAAGCCATAAGGAAAAGCAAGAATAACAAGGCAACAAAACCTGTAATATGTCAACGGAAACAATCTGAAAATTTGTTCACCGTTGATATTGATGGCTCTTGTCTACCTAATGGGGATTCAGGAGCATTATAAGGGATACGGAAGGAAACTTCACCAAAGCTAGTGCAACTTATCTTGGTGTTATGAGCCATGATATGGCGGAGATAATGACACTCCACTTAGGACTGAAACTTTGTGAACAAGTACAAATTCGCACCATTTCTATACAAACTAATTCTAAATCTTTTCTTGTATCTACAGACAGGATACAGTAGCACCCTACTAGCACATGGTACTTGAAGACATCGGCAATTGGCACGGAAGGAGATGTATGAAATCAAATTCGTCTATAGGGAAGAAAATTCGGTTGCAGATGCTTTGGCAAAAGAAGGAAGTAAAAAAAACTTTTAAAAACAACTCTAGTATTATGGTCCGTAACAATTTTAGTATGCACTTTATTTGGAATATTTGATCTCGTTAACTTTAACATATAATAACTAAAGACTTTATTAGTCGTATTAGAATTATTTCGATGAAATCTACTTTTTCAAAAAAAAAATTTCGCTCTGTCATTGTTAATTTATCATTTACTGATATGGATTGTGCTGCAGAAAATAGAGTTCTTCTGGAGAAGTCGAGAACAGAGTAGTCTCAAAAATCTTAACTTTGCATCTCCAAAGTTCCAGAATTCTCTTCTTTCCCCTTTAAAAATCCGAGGCAATCTCATGTCTTTTTACTCAACAGATCAAGAACAATCTGTATCAGAATTCACCCAACAATCTACTCATCTAGCAAGGAATTTCTTTCTTTTTTTCCCAATCCTTTGAAGAATCAGCAAAATGTCACACTGCTTAGCAAACACAACAATCTCAAACCTCTCTTCAGCCCCAAAAACCCTTTTGACACCGAAACCCAATTCAAGATTTTCAACCACTTTCAGAGTTAAATCCATGGCAGCTGAAAGCAGGGGCAATCTCGACCATTTGCAGAAGGCAAATAGTACCCAACAGACCCAGCAGCCTAGAAGGAGAACAGGGCCAGCAGCTCCAGTAGGTGTGATTTTGTTCTTCTTGATGATTATGTAGTGTGCCTGATTTTGCAATTATTGACCTTGTTTTGCTTGGGTATGTTACAAATTTGTAGCTTTATTGTTTCCTTATGATTTGACAACAGCTCTGTTGATAAGACGTTTTCCTCTAATTTATAGGTTGGGTTCGAGCTGTTTTTAAAAAAAAAATTATTTCCTTATGATTCTTGTGTGTATTAAGTTCAAAAAGGGTAAATTGAATAACTTGTTTTCAAGACATTAGTTTGAAATTTTGAAGTGTGTTAGCTTGGAATTGGACTTCTGTGTTATGTTATACTGAGTGTAAAAGACTTAATTTTTCTAGTGCTATATAGGAAAATCACATCACATAAGTAAGTAAAAGAATATCTTTTTCAAGAATTTGGCATTTTTAATGGTTTAGCTGTTGTGGGATATTGCTAAGTGTTACCGGTGTGAGATTTGTTAACAGTGCAGATGGATGTTGTAGATAATGAGTCTTGTATCCTATAGGTTGGAGGGGAAGTAGGTGAAGTGCATTATCAACGGAGTTGCGTTTTGTTCTTTATCATCTTGTATCTAGTAGATGCTGTCCTAACTGTGTAGAATTCGCGATATTGAAATGTTCTGTTTTCTGTACATAGGTTTATGGGACAGGTTTCCAACAGCTAAAACAGTGCAACAGATGATGGAAACGATGGACAGGCTAATGGACGATCCTTACATCGAGAGGTATCCAACAGAGAATGTCGGATACAGCCGAGGAAGAACACCATGGGAGATCAAGGAAGCCGAGTCAGAGTACAAAATGAGGTTCGACATGCCTGGCATGTCGAAAGAGGATGTTAAGGTCTGGGTTGAGGAGAAAATGCTGGTAGTCAAGGCTGTAAAAGCCCCCAAAAAGACCGAGGAAAATGGTGACGAATGGTCTGCGAAGAGCTACGGAAAGTATAGCTACAGAATTGCTTTGCCTGAGAATGTGGAGTTTGAGAAGATCAAGGCAGAGGTTAAGGATGGTGTGCTGTATATAACCATGCCCAAGTCTAGTCCTAGTGCCAAGATTTTGGATATTAATGTTCAGTGAGGATGATGAGGGGTTTCTTTTTGTTCATTTTTTTGCTTGTTATAAGTTTTGTATTTGTAGGAGAAGAAAAAATTTGCAGATTTGAAGTTAAAATTATCTTGCTATTCCTAGCCTTTCTCTAACTACACTGGGGACTGAATTAAGAATTTCAATCTTTATTCCAGCCCTAACTATGTTGTCCATTGTCTTCACAGGATTCAATAGCAGTTTACACACTTCTATGATATCATGGTCAACACTTCCATAATATCTAATTACATTTAACTGAGTTTTATCAAGTCAAGATGAACTCGATTCGTTACATAACGAGCATAATATGAAGTTGTAATTTAACTCGTTTATCTGAACTGAGTTCGAATTCTAACGAACTGAATTCTTATTAAAATTTGACTTACATAACAATCCTAACTGACTTACATAATAACCCTACCCTAACCGCTTTCCCTATGTCCCCAAGTCCTTCATTTAGGTTGTGATGTTGCCTCAAATTACTCACAAATTTTAATTGGTTCTGATTTGTAGTCTAAGGCATATAGAATTGTAGCTATGTTAAATCAAATATTACATTTTTGATTGAGTTTGACAAATTACATATGCATTATGTTTAAAAATATAATTTTAAAGGATTTTAATTTTGTATAAATTATGACAATAAGAAAAGTTAAATGTGACATTTGTAATGTACCGATACTTGGTACTCATGTAATGTATGCCAAAGTGGTCAATTAACCGTTAGCACCTGACCATACCAGTGTAAAACTACAATAATTTCTATTTAGTGACTCTCCCAATTAAAGATTAATTCATCAAACATTGAAAGAAAAATGAAATGAATAAAACTAGCCGTTGGAACTGGTAGTGTCTTCTTCTTCTTCTTCTTGTTACCTTGCTCTACTCATCATCTCACGATCCAAACCAAATCCTTCTCACCTAAATCTTCGCTCACATAGAAAAAACCCAATCTTTTCCAGTTCTTGATTGAACTGTATTCGAATCGTTTGAATTAACAACAGATTTAGGTTTTTCTTTACTTTTTCTCTCTTTCTTGAACTTGAATCAAGAAAATCTTTTGCAGTAAAGATCAATGGAAGATGCTCCGAAATGCCTTGCTCGCTCGTTTTCTCAACCTGCTTCTCCTAATTCGAGTGGTGATAAAAAGGTCAGTCCTTTCACTTACTGTGTTGGATAATTTCTGTTCTATTCAATTTCGGTATTTAGGTTTTATTTTTATCATCGATTAAGAATCAATTGCTTGTTTCTTGATTTGATTTATGACCAGATTAGGTTATTGGAGTTTCTTCAATTTCGAATTGTTAGTAATTAGATTTCTTTTACTGGAAATGTGAAAGTGAAACGGTTTAATTTGAACGAATTTATTGGTGTATGAATGCGAAAATTAACGGTAGTTAGATTTAAGGGTATTTTGGAGCTGATTGCGAAATTTTGTAGTTAGATTCATAAAAGGTAGATTTTTCTGAGATGTTGGTGAAAATGGTGCAGGGAATGAACACTATAAAGCGGGCGTTAACGTCGTCAATATCGTTTGGGAGGTTCATGTCTGAGTCGTTGGACTGGGAGAAGTTTTCGGTGTTTAATCAGAAACGATACCTGGAAGAAGTTGAGAGGTGTTCGAAACCGGGTTCTGTGGCTGAAAAGAAGGCTTATTTTGAAGCGCATTATAAGCGGAAGAGGGATGCTGCGTTGCTTGAGCAGCAAAATGCAGGTGCTAGTAATGTGTTGGAAAGAAATGTGACGGCTAAGATAGAAGACAGTTCTTCGGCGGGTTCGGGTTTGGGTCAGGAAGGGTGTTATATGGACATGGATAGGATTAGAGAAGTTGTTGAGGATTGTTATACAGTCGTGTCTGTAGGTCAAAGTAATAGTGAAGCTGCAATTGAGAGAGGAGGAGGAGAGAGCGATCTAGGAGCCGAACAAGTTGATGAACCATTAATACTGGTGGAAGATCCTGTCGAGTTAATTAACCATGTCGAAAACGATCAGTTGGTGGCATTGCCAAGTGTGGAGAAGCCTGTAGTTTCTTCTTCTAAGTTGTTGAAAAATGACACTGCAATCAAGCAAGTTCCTCCTCCTCCTCCCCCTATTAGGCCGAAGACACCTGCTCTAATCAAGAATAGGGAGAAACCAAACACAAGCAGGTTAAACAATGATAGGGATTTGAGCAGCAAAAAGGTATCAACTCCTACAACGCTTCACATGTCTATGAATTTTGCTCCATCCTGCTATGGTGAAACGAGAAAGACCACATGTCCTGATTTGCCAAAGAACACAAGCTCAACACTCATCAGGACTCAACTAAAGAAATCCAATAACAGCTTTCTTCCTCGAACTTTTGCTAGGGTACTTCACTTTAGTTCTACTCCTATTTCATCCCTACTTATCCTGTTTTGAAAGTGTAACGTTTAGCCTGTTTTGTCCACTGCAGGCATCTGTTAACGTTCTAAGCCATACCCCATCAGAAAACAGGTTACAAGTCTTACTCATACTTGGAAGTGAAAATAATCTCAGCTCATGTGATTTTATAATAACGCCCCAGCTAACTGGATAAGTAATGTACAGGACTGTAAAGCCAAATGGTCATTATTCAACTTCTGGAAGCAGAATTACAGACAGCAAATCCCTGTCAACAAGGTAAGAGATTGAGTGAGTTTCATTTAGAAAGTACTGTTTCCGACGGTAGTGGTTTATTGCCCGTGATGGGAAAACTGATGTGATGGTTGATTGAATTTTGAAACTGCTTTCAGCTATTCCAAAACCTCAAATACATTGACCAATCCACGATCAACAACAGTGTCTTCGTCGTTCACCTTCAAGAGTGAAGAAAGAGCAGCAAAACGTAAAGAGGTAAGTTAGAGTTTTATGACTTTAAATCCAACCAAATGATCAATTTATCCTTTAATCTCTTCTGATGTTTTTTGCATTGAAATATCATACTTACAGTTCTTTCAGAAGCTTGAACGGAAGTGGAAGCCCAATGAATCAGACAAACCACCGAATACTAAACCACAGGTATCCTTACGCATTCACTCTTGTATGACCATGTTGTACAAACCTATAATGTACTTGAGGCTTTCCAAGATGATACCTGTGTACATATAATCACTTATAACATCAATGGCTTCTCGGATAACTAGGTTTTGTTGGTATCTCAAAGGAGAAGTGATTGAAAATATCATGTATTTTTGTGCTGTGCAGGTGAAAGCAAGGAACAGTCTGAAGGATCACCTGGAAGTGTCCAAAATTAGTGTTGTTCCTCTTAAACCGGAATCATCAAGTAGTAACACAATGAAGAAGGTACAATATTTTGACTGTTTTCATTTGCGGGTTATATGATTAGTAGTTACTGATGTGCCCCAAAGTAATATGCGAAAGATGGTTGATGTCGAGTACAGTGCCATTTAGTATTGAACTGTCGATCCCCTTTTGAATCACTGCTCCTTTGGCTTAGCAGTTTTTAAATACTGATCCTAATTGTCGATAATATTGTGTCGGTTGCTTGATAAGGTTATAAGTTACACACCTCTGAGTCTCTGACTCACTTGCAATTTTGACAGGTCCTAAAAGCTATACCTTGTTCTCCTAACATCAAACAAAGGTCAGCAGCTTTTAGAGTTCAAGATAACGAACCAAGACCTCCTTGGAGGTTTTCAACTAAGGCAGACTGTTCGAAGGATGCTGCAGTAAAGACTAACCGCCCCCCTATCTATTCTGCAAAATCCTTTCTGAAGAGAAGCACGTGTGAGAATTCTTCTCCAAATGTCCAGATTTAATCTCATTTGATGATATAATGCACACAGGAGGTACCTGTGGAAATGTAGCGCTTGATTACATGATGTTTGATATATAAAGCTTGATGTTCAATATAAGCCCATCTAACATTCATCTGTTGTTCTTTTACATGAATAAGCTGGTTGAGATTTCATCTTACATATGTTGCAACGGCATGTTCTAACATACCATATATACACAGACGTTTTCACATCATATCACATTAGTAGCTAACAGTGTCACAGAAGTAGAATTGGCTAAACCCAGAATCATATTCCAGTAGATGGAATGTAAGAAATTAACATTTTTCTTCACTACCAATAAGCAAAAATAGGTTCTAATAATAATTGATTAGTACAACAGGTTATGAAATAAACAGACCTGGTCGATTACAGGATATTCCACCGGTTCAGTGGGATACTCATAGTCAAAACTCGACAAGTTATACATGTATTCTGGAACTTCTGCAGTGAGATCCAGATTGCTGCAACCAGAAACTCCAAAATCCCCATTTGTTGGGTTAAAATCAGCTTGAGGAGAAAAACAATTGAATTCTCCATCCCACGGCCTAATAGCCGTACCAATTTCAACATCGGAGTTTCTTTGCAAAGTTCCAAGATCAGCAAACATATTCTTTTCTGTATCAGTCTTCTTCGTACCCCACTTCAAATTTGGAATCTCCCATGACATCTGCTCAAGTGGTTGATTCTGAGGATGAACAAAAACCTCTGCGGCGTCACTTGTTAATTTCCCAGTTTCCTTGCCTTTGCTTGTGCCAGAGGAAGGCCTGTTAATCGATACGGTTGGTTTGTGCTCTGACCGAGGACAAGGTTTCTTTTCTTGCTTGAATTGAACAGATGGAGCTTCAGGACCCCAAGAAAACTGAGCCCCGGAATTGGGAGCAGAGTTTACTCCTGATATCCCAAAAGGGCGAACGGAACTGATTCTTGACATACAGTTCCGTAAACAATCAGTATTCTCTCCAAATCGAGACTTTGGATCAGTGTTCTCTCCAAATAAAGGATTTTTGGATTCTGTTATTTGAATTGGAAGAATCCCTCCTGCATTTACCTTGCAGATCTGAGGATCATCCTTCTGAACCAGAAATCTGTTTTCCGGAGCAGCATTTTCGGTTCTTGAAGTCTTCTGCGGCAAAATTGTTGAAGTTTGGAGGCAAGCTGCTACTGAAGATTCCCCAGAAGGGATAGCTGAGCTCTTTATCCCACCAAATGTAGGTTTTAGCTCATTATTTTTCTGCAACCTGCCCAGATAGAGTCGATACTTCTGAAACATTAGAGAAGATATTCTTAGGATTGGTGAAACAAAGAACTTGAGTGGATCTTCTATGTCTATAACAAATACAGGGTAATGTTAACCTGTAAGTGGCTAGCTACATTTTCCCTGGTTAACCATGGCACTCCCATCAAATCAAGAATTTTCTTTGGGCCAACTTCTGTAGAAATGAGTACAGCATATCAGTGACCTTAAATGGCAAAATAATGAAATTAGCTAGCTAACCATTTTTTTTAGAATGGTGAACTTACTATCAATTCCAACCAGATTCACAGCTTTAACAAACTTCTGATGAAGATCGACAGTCCAAACGACCCTTGCTTTCTTGGCAGACGAAGCATCCAAATATAATCTGTCTTCATGCTTGCCATTAACATCTTTTCTTTTCCTCCCTAAATTTACATCCCCACCAAACCAGTACCCATCATCAGATTGCTCGGTTCCATGTCTCGCTGTGTAAATTTCATCGAGAATTTCCTGACCTTCAACGTCTCTGACCTCATGTATCCTTTTCCTCAGTACATGTTGCCATATGTTCCGGAGCTCCTTCATTCTAATCGGCTTTAGAAGATAATCACAGGCACCATGTTGAACCCCTTTCATAACCCTGCGTGTTTCTCCATCAACCGACATCACTGCATAATTTCAGAGTCCAAAAAGTACATGTCAACAAACAATGAATAACTTCAGATAATGGCTAGATATGAATGACCAGAACTCACTTATGACCGGAAGATCCATTTCCAGACCTACATGCTCTAGGAGCTTGAAACCGTCCATGTCAGGCATGTTCACATCACTTATTACTATGTCAAATCCATTTTTTCGTTCTCTAAGGAGATCCAGTGCTTGCCGTGCCAAACTGCAAGTTCTCACTGAAATTCATAGGAAACAGCAGTTGGAGAAGAACAACAGAATCTATATTCAGGAAGTAATACATATACATATGACGAAGCTTCCAAAATATTTACACAACCAAGTGAAGAAAATGTGAGCGAAGCAGAACACTCAAATATTTGTAGATCATCTTATTGTAACTAGTGTCAAGAATTCAAGACAGATCTGAACCAGGTACAGACAAAATTAAGTTGCTGATTGACTAATGGTGAGTGTTGTGGTTCCGAATTATCAAGCTTATGCATCAAAGCACTCTGCACCAAACTGGAAGGCAGGTCAAGGTCCATGATCCTTAGGTTTTGGTCAAATTGGACCTCAAGCACAGGGTTCCCATCAGACAGTCAGACAATAATAGTCGAAGACTTAGAGCAAAACACAGAAGACCTTGCCAGTAAAATGCATTTTTGCCTTGTGAGCACTGTAAGCAACTAACACCATCACACTTGTAAGATGTATCCGCAACATCCATGACGGATATGAGAAGAGATGTACAGCACCACGCATAAAAAAAGAATAAACTTGGATAAAATAGCTGTAATTTCATCTTATATATCCCTGTTGCTATCAGAAAGGTTTGGCAGACCAGCATAGATGACTAACCACAGACAAAACTGTAATTACTATGTGCCTGTTTGCAAATGATTCCAATGATTAAACGCGAAGTTTATCAATTCGGAGGTGCTTCAATAAATCAGCTTTCTAGCTATTTAAGCTTTTTTTTAACTGATTAAAAGCAGGAGTAGATTTTACAGATACAATCAGTTTACAAACAGTCACTGAAACATAAACAGCAGTTGGTTTGTTTAAGGGGTAATCAAGAAGAGAATTTTCATTAGCACATGAAAGCAGAGAACCAAAGCCCAATCATGCTAATCAAGAAATAAGGCAGAAAAACACATCCCACTAGTCCAAAAACTAAAACTAGCAGAAAGTGCGGAATTTATTCATTTATATTAATTCTCCAATAAATACCACAATCAAGATCACAAACTCCACCAAGAAAGAAACAATTTTTACCATCAAACAAACAAAACCAGTCAACAATCAAAAGAAAAGATTGAATTTTGCTTGCAAAAAGAGAAGTGAAGTGAAGAAAGAACCTTCATAATTGCACTTCTTGAGCATCTTTTCAAGAATCTTTAACCAAGTAGGGTCATCATCGACGACTAGGACCCGAAGACCCGCCGGAAAGCAGTCGGGTCTGGGTGAGGAAAGGCCACTTAAGCTCATCCAAGAGGATGATCAGCAGGCAGAAATCTTTGTGTGTGTGCAAATGAAAAAGTAGTAAAGGCTCTGGTAATGAAACCAAGACAAAAGACAGAAACATACATGCAAATGATTATTAGTTAGTATGTTGTATATGGATATGACGGACTTTAATTATTCAATTTGCTCGTATCTCTTTAGTATGTTGTATATGGATATGACGGACTTTAATTATTTAATTTGCTCATATCTCTTTAGTATGTTGTATATGGATATGACGAAATTACATTTCATGTGAGTCGAGAATATATGTGAAGTTGAATTGCTGGTGGGAATTAACATTATTATAATGTTTCTAAAATGACAAATGAATGCAACGAACTGGAACGTATAAAATCATAAAAGTGGAGAATTGAGTATGGACCGGATGAGTATATTCCAATGTGTATAATACGAGTAGTTGGAAAGAAAAACAAGGTTTTTAGGCTTTTTACAAAGAAGAGAACATAGAATATTTGCCGGTTGCTGTGTAGCTGCTTCTCGGGCCAGGTCTATGTGGCCTTTCGTGGTATTGTAATAGGTCATCCGGTCAGGGTTGTTTTCCTTTCAACTGATACTTCAATTCGACCCAGTCCAGTCCAGTCCAGTCCAATCCAGTTCAGTTATAATTTATATCTTACTTCAATTCAATTCAGTCCAATTAAATTTAATTCAATTCAATAAATTTAAGTTGAAGAGAAAACAACCATACTCATAGAATCACTCAGGTCTCCCTTCTTCCTTTCTATATTTTTTTCAAAGGAACTACGTTTAACATTATTCGGTTAATAAGGTCTAGCTCAATTAGTTAGTTTTTTTTAAATGACTAAATATTATTAATAACAAACGCAAGCATAAGATATGCTCACGCAACAACATTACATCAGAACTAATAAACATCCGAGTCAAAATTATCCTATCAAGACTATAACTTAAGGCTCTAACGTTAAACTGTTCATCGAGATACAACTGAAATACTATAAAAAATTAAAGTTAAATCTCGAAAATAAAAATGTAAACTGCAATAAGTTGAATTGAAATAGCTAAAGCATCATCGCCCATAATACACCGCCATGATCAAGTAATTGTACCAACCCCACAAAAGAAAAAACCACCTCAATTAGTTCGTTTAAGTTGTCATAGATTTCGATGTTATGATTTCACTTCTAGGTGATGCAAAATTTGTGATTTTGGTGTATGCTAATAGTGATGTACTTCAAAAGGTCATCTATTATGATCATAATTGTGATATACTAAAAAAAATTCATTCATTCTAACGGGTAATTATGGATCCATACTGACATCTTTCAATAGAATGTTGACATCTAGACATGCTACTTTAAAGATAATTCGTTCTTTATTAAATTAGTAATATAAATGAGTGGCAATGTCATTATCTAATGGTCTTGTTGCTAACTTTAGAGAATGGATGACGAGTAAGAAATGACTGGATGATTCATTGAGTAATGACGATTAGGGAACTAGCTATAAGACCTCCAATTATTGCTCACTAAGCTAAACAATAAACAGTAGTAATTCACCTTCTTTAAGTTTTAAAGAAAGAATCCTATACACAATTTTAAATTTCTAGAACTATATATAATAAACGGTTGTGAATGCAATTGGACCGGAATTTGGTTCTAAACCATCTGAAAGTTTAGTGTATCAAGTACATCAAAACTTGTATAAAAGTAATTTTGAGTGTAATCTAGAGACCAACTTTCGACTATATATAAAATTTAATCTAGAAATTTAATTTGAAACTCAACAGAATGTGCATCAGAAATAAACATGATGCATAGATAATTTTCTGGCAGATTAGGGAGTCATAGGGTGGTGCAATGGAATGGAGGTAGAGTGGTAAGGAGTAGGTGCAAGGTTTGATCCCTGATTGAGGTACAATGTAGTTTAGGAGAGGTGTTTATATGGAGTAATTGCAATATTTGATGTTTAAAAACAAATTTCTAGCATATTATAATACTATATTTCACTGAGTCTCGCAGTGAAAAATATCCATTATATGTATGCTGATATGAATACAAAAATCTACTCAGATCTATTTTTTATGATTTTTTAAAAAACTTATCGGTTGGAGATGAAGCGTCTTACAATTGAGCTGCGCTTCGTTGTCCTATTCTCTACGAATATAACTAAAAGAAAAACAATTAAACAACCGTAAAGAGCTACATCTTCTAATCTACATATTTTCAATATATTTATATAAATTACTTGTAGAATATTATTGTCAGTTTGATACTCTCCTATTTCGTTATATATTTCACGGTCATCTATTTTATGAGCAAAATTTTATATAGTAAATTCATTAATATGAGTAATGTAGACATGCATAAATATTTATATGTGTATTTCCGTAATGATTGATTTTGTACATTTGTAAAAGTATTTGGGAACGTTACTCGTTTATAGACCGACACAGTTATCTGTTGTATTATATTTTAGAAGATAAATTGACTTTACTATACCAATACTTACTTTCTCACGTATTTTTTTCTTACTTATACACGAATTATGAGACTTTCTAGTTGAACAATTATTTTCAAATTGCTCTAAGCTTTAAGTCTAAAATATTTATACGCAATTATTTAAAAAAATGTATAGCTTGTTGGTTTGAGTCTAGTTATTTTAATCATTAAAGCTCTATGTATTCATATGAAACTTTGGGTGTCAATATTTTGATGTTTTTATACAAACTACGTATAAAGTGTAATTTAGTTGTTATGAAATGTTTTTGAATGTTATTAGACTTTTAATTAACGATCATTTTCCACTTTATTCCGAGTAAAACATAAAAAGACACAATTAGGAGTAAGAAAATCCCCTCAAGATTTGATTTAAAATTGATGAAAATTCTCTCATCCCCTATCTCCAGTTTTGCATTTCTCACATCAAGGATGATTGAAATTAATCATATCGGAAAATCACCCTATCATCGCATGACACTGAACTCTACGTCCAATATTTACTAATGGTGAGTTGGTGACTAGCTTTTGGCCAAAAGACAATTTGGCAACAAGGGCTTGTACTTAATTTTCAATTAAGAAACACGGAATGTGGTGTTTTAAAAGAAACTATTGATTAATTGGCTCGAAAAAGAAAATTCCCACTGACAAGTTGCCTTTGGGTAAATAAACTAGTAGTTTATTACTTAAAAGAGGATGTGACATGATTGAGCTCTTATACATATTTGGAAGGATTAACTCCATGCAACTTCTTTCGAGTGGACTCTTTTTTAATTTGCAACTAAATTTGTTTTCGAGTTGAGTCGAGCTGAAAAAGCACATAAACCACACTATTATCGAGCTGAATCGAGATTTTCCGATCTTTTGCACGGTGGTTTTCGGCGATCGGTGACGTTTTTTCGGTGTTTTCAGAGAGAGAAAAAACATAGAGAGAGAAATTTCTAGCTCATTTTTATAGGGTTTTGAAATTAATGAAGATTTTATTGGTTTCTTGCTCTTGGTTGGGTGGGTTGTGATTTATATATATGACCCATATTCAGTTTACCATATCCAGTTTCTGGCCCTTGTTGGGTTGGGGGTGAGTTTTGGAAGCTTATTTTTGTTTGGGTTATTTTATAATTATTGAAACTTGATCTATATAGTCTCTCTCTAAAGGTGATCTCTCCTAATACTCTCTCGATAACTAAAAGTTTGTTGCAAAATTACCATAATACAAGTTTTGAAAAGTAATGTTGAGCTAATTATTGTATGTAATATAAATAATAAAATAATATGAATGAAAACAGATATATCACGTATATCTGCAGAACCGATAGATCCGCTAATCATAGAAGATGAAAATATGATCAATTAACCTGCTCCAATTCGTATATGCAGATAAAAGTGTGTCGATCATCTGGGTAGCTCTCTATCAATCTCAGCTGAAAACTCTAAACACTTCTTATCACTCTAGCTGATAAATAACTTATAACCTATATTAATCGATATATATTTTTTACTACCAATTTGTAGACCCTAAGTTGCTCCTTACGGTAGCCGTGAACCCTATCGTTTATGCAGGGTGAACAAATTATACCCCACCAACATGAAAACCACTTGAGAAGAGAGACCAACCTCGCAAGCTTAAACGATGAACCCAAGAAAAGAGAACGTAAATTATCGAACCCACCCACCCATGACCCAACTACAAAAGAAAAGAAAAGAAAAGCCCCATAATAATAATTTGAGAAAAAAGAAGAAGCAAGCAAGAGAGTTGAAGGCAAACTAAAACTCTTCATCCCATTTCGTTTCTCCTCTTTCTTTCATCACCCAATTTGTTGTCTTGCAATGAATCACCGGGCTTTTGGAAGCGGCGAAGCTTTTTCGCTTAATGGCTTCTCCTTTAAACCGACTTCTTTGGGTGCACAAAAGATTGCATTTTTCTTTCTTAGACTGAGCTGAAAAACACTGAGGAAATGGAAATGACGCATTATCATCAATTGGGAAGGACTTCTGTCAGGGATTCCTTGAGGGCTTTGGAAATTGATGTTCAGCATGCTAATGAGCTGTGAGAAATCGATTTTCTTGGCTCTTTTTTCATCTTGGGTTTTTGGCTTTGGTGGAAATGTTTCTGTTTATACCAAGTGTGCTTTCTGTAATGGGTTTCTCTTAGAGTAATAATAATGGTGATTTTGGGAATGTTTAGAGCATTCATTAATTGTATGCTTGTAATTATTGGGTTGTTCATTGATATCTTTTCATGTGAAATGTAGTGTCTTCTTTGTGTCTGACTTTAGATGTTGAACTTTTGAAAGCTATAAGAACATGCAGTGTCAAACTCCTGCAATTTGCTGAAATTTATGGCTTAAATTGAAAGATTTACCTTTTCTTGTGAAATTTAGTGTTTTCTTTGTTCTTTTTCATACCTTAAGTTTTGGAAGTTTTTAACAATATGCAATGTTAAATTCTTGCCATATGATGAAACTGATTGCCTAATATTGAATGATTTACGTTTTAATGTGAAATTTACTGTTTCCTTTGTATCTTTTTCATACTTTGAAGTTTTGGAAGTTGTAAGAACATGCAATGTTAAATTCTTGCAATTGCTGAAACTTACTGCGTAATATTGAAAGATTTACCTTTTATTGTAAAATTTAGTGTTTCCTTTATGTCTTTTTCATACTTCAAGGTTTTGGAAGTTCTATGAACATGGAATATGTTAAATACTTGTGATTTGATCAAATTTCTTGCCTGATCTGGACACAGTTACCTTTTCTTGTGTAATTTAGTGTTTTCTTTGTGTCTGCCTTTGGATATTAGTGACTTTTTTACATGTTCTATGAAAATGCAAATGTAATTTCTTGCAAGTGATATTGATGATAGCTGCTTGTTAAGAGTGAAACTGATCTGGTAATGCAGTAAGGTATTTGTTTACAAGCATCTTCTACTATTGCTTAATGGAGCAGTCTAACAAATCACATGCGAATGTTTTACTGTTTGGAAGATTTCTTGCCACCTTAGCGACTCTACAGCTTAAGTTGTTAGGCGATATTCTTCTTCATTCTGACCGTCTCTCAGATAATCTGCAATTCGTGCATCGTTTAAGGTCTTTTGTGACCAATGAGGTTTAGTCAGTGCAAAAGGGTATTTTGGCCAATAATCAACTGTCCGAAGATTTTATTTTTGTCGGTATTACTACTGACGTAGATAACAGACAATTCACGGATATTAGGCCAAAAAGAGATTGGATAATCTTGTCTTTATAAAGAATCCACGTTATTAAATATCACGTGGCCTCCGTAGCGGACCGAGAGATGCAGCAGCGTCTTTTGATTGGCCCTGGAAATGTCACATAAAGTGTACTGTAAGAGGTGTTAAACAAAAATGGCCTGGGTGTATTTGGATCCAATTAAACATTTAGTTATGATTTATGAATTATTCTTTATTATATCCAAATCCGTGTTATAGTTTTGAAGTATCTATTTACTGTAACTTGAAGCAGGAGGTAAATCCTATTTCTTTGCACGTTGAATTAATATGTTTTAATCGCTGTTTTTATTTTTCTGAATAAATGGTGTAGTTCATTACAGGATTTTAGCTACAAGTGCAACCGATGATTGTTATATTGCTGTAGTTATGCATACTATGGCATTGCATTATGATGGTTATATGTGTTGCTCACATGTGAAAATGATGTTATTTATTGATAGTTTATTTAATTTCGCTTACGTAGGGCCGCCGAAATTCCAACACCGAAGGGCAGCAGAGGAATACAAATGAGGCTTGTGTACAATCACTTAGCCCCTTTCGTTCTGTTTTTCCTGGGCTGCTTTGACTGTTCACTATGCTGCTTCCTGCCACGATACCTTAACTTTGTTCACGTGCTCATTTACAAAGTACTGTATTACTAATACATAAGTTCCTTCTTTTTTGAATCTACTTCCTTAGTACCTTTTTTAGGATAATCCCTTGTCCTTTCTGTGTTTTGTTGAGTCATGGTGTATGCTACCTGTACGTTGAATCTTGCTCTCCATTTGTATGCAGGTGTACAGCAATCAAAGGCCAACAATATCGACGTATGGAAGGAAAGCATCAGTCAAGGAATTTTATGGTTTGTTGCTTTGTCAGCTCTCTTCATCTTGCAGTATAGTATATAATTTTTTCTCATTGGTGCTTGTAACACCAACTTGCAGCTGTGATATTGCCATCACTTGAGCAGCTCCATGATTCAGTTGAGCTGGAGGAGATTCAAGAGGAGAATAGAGTACAGAGAAGTGCTGGAAGGAGAAGAACCGAGGCAGATTCTGATGGAGGAGCAACAAGCACCGATTTAGATAGAGATGATGAGTGCGGAATATGCTTGGAACTTCGTGCCAAAGTGGTCTTGCCTACTTGTTGCCACTCAATGTGCATAAACTGTTTCCGTGACTGGTAAACGAAAGTTCCTTTCCTTTCAAATTCGAAAAGGCTTTTATGAACCAGCCCGTAATTTAGAAAGAGGTGTCTATAATCACATCAACTAAATTTGAGACTTCCACTCAAGTTTTGAAATATAAGTGATCTATAAAACAGAGTCAGAGTATGTAAATTTTTGCTGGGATTGCACTATTTTATCTCTAATCTCGGTGATCTTTTATTAATTGTTTTTATTTTCTTGGAGGCGTTGTCTTGTCAACTTAACCTGGCCTGATTTTCAGGTGTGGTAGATCAGAATCGTGTCCCTTCTGCCGTGGTTGCCTAAGGAGGGTAATGTCCGAAGACTTGTGGGTTTTAACATCCAAGGACGAAGTGGCAGACTACAAAACTATCTCCTCCGAGAATGTGCAACGTTTCTACCAGTACATAAGAAACCTCCCAAGGGATGGTCCAGATGCTCTGTTTGTTTTGTACTATGAGTATCTGATGTAGAAATAATGATGAGGCACTCTGTATATATATATAGAGACGAAACCGGCTAGAAAATATACATACTAGTCTGGTAAGGTGTATATTTACCCCACGTAGTAAGGGAATAAACGCTACCTTTTCTTAATGTGGTGTTCTTACGGACAGTTGGAATCAATGAAAATATTAGTATGATTTCTATGTGGTCTAAATCTTGATTTTCCTGAGTTATGCGCTCGTAAGTTCATCTGTGAAAGTGGCTACAAATGGCATTCTTGCCTTTGATGCTGCAGGTTTCTTGCTGCTGCGTTTTCCTTTGATCAGCTCTTGGAAGTACTTTGCTGAGGACTGTTTAGACCCACACTGCCAACCTCAACTTAGAACTTGGAAGTCCCTACTCCCTAATATGCAGCACCTGCTGGGATTGGCAGCTGGAAGGGTTCCGGTGTCGCTGGACTGGTGATGGATCTGACTAAGGTATGCCGATTACGTAATTTAGAGTTTGATTTTTATTCGCGTGAATATGGATATGGATCAGTCATGTATCTGCATAAATATGTGTCCCGTCCCCTTTTTGATACAGGGCGCTGGCTTGGCAAAAGTATAAGATACCCTCCCCAACCATATCATTCATCTCCATTATAGCCGCTGCATCCCAGTTTTCTCCAACACTCAGGTACTAAGCCAAGTGATAGAGACTATAATCCACAATGTATTCACCTCAGAAAATCTGAATGAAATCAAGCTGGAATACACAAATTAGGACATGTCTTTGGGTATTAGAAATTAAGTTCCACTCCACGAATCAAATTTCACACGTTTAATAGTATGTTTCTTTTGTTTTCGATGCAATGCGTTTGACAAGTGGTACGAATACAAAGTAATCACCAAATACAAACCAAATCAATGTGGAAATACAAGCAAACAAAGAAACGTCACAAAGTTCCACCATCTTGCTGGATCATCATATCTGAGCGGTTAAGTCCAGGCCAGAAAATCAATTTGAAATGCTGAAGCACCCGTATCATATCCTGCATGCATCAAAACAAGCTTAGAGATGTTTCTAGTAGCAAACTAACTTGTTAAACAATATAATAATTCTCAATAATTATACTGTAAAAATACATTTTCGATCAAAAAGTGTCATTTCACTTGTAAAAGTATCATTCTAATTTTGTAAATTGTTTAGCGTTTTTTCTCTATTCTCTAACAACCGGCTAAATGATATTGTCCTGTTAAAGTGTCATTCTCCTTTTTAAAGTGTCATTTACTTATATAATTTGTTTAGCGCTTCTTTTCTTTTCTTCAATAATCGGCTACTAAGAATTGATATTTAAAATTTTCTCCGTTCACAACCTCACACACAAACATCCATTCACCCATCCCAGTAGTTGTTTCTACATGAACCGTCGTGTGTGTTCGAATTAGACTCCGGCTCACCTGCACGTTATCACGTCTATAAAACTCTCGAGTGCATTTACGACTCGATTTGATTACTCAATTTCGCAACCCCGAATATGATGATAGTCGTCCATTTCTATTTTCTCAACATTTAACTATAGTGAATGTTACCTCAATGCTAGCTCTCGCTATTTTAGAAATCAGTTGCAATAAGCATTGACTATTGAATTTATTTGTCATCAAGCATTTCAAAAGTCATATCCTAAGTGACTAAGCTTTCTCTTAAATCGATAAGGATATTCTACATGCATTGCTGCATTAAAACCATAAATATATTTATATTTTTGATTTAGATCCGCTATGTTAAATTACCATTTCTCGGTAATTTGCTATTCCTTGATGGATTTCAATATCTTTCTAAACATGTTGTCAACATTTCATATTTTTTTCCCTTATATTTTTCAATTAAATTTCTTAAACACTGTTTTAGGGCGCTACACTAAGTAAGTATCAATATCATAATATTATATTTTAACAAAATTGATGTATAGATCACATCAAATAGAATTAGATATGTTGTATAGTAATTAATTTATAAAATGTATAAGCGGGAGCGTAGTGTATTAATTTTTAGTGTATTTATAAACTAGTAGTTGTTGTTATGGGGTCAAATAGTTAACACAAAGTATTTTGATGCAGTACTTTATATGGTATCTAGCTAAATAATGTATATAAATATAAATTCATATTATCTATAAAATTATCTAGTTATTATTTAAAAAGTCTATATTGTTAATGAAATCGATTATTTTCTAATATGAAATTATATACACCGATATTGAGAACATAGACGTTTTAATGAATAGACTCAAAATATTTATTCAAACTATAGTCCATCCCTAAATAAACCATTTATAGTTAGTGTCCCGGTACACTTCATTCATTACTTTATGACTCTGTTTACCACTATCTTTTCAGCTAGCTTTTCAGCTCTATGAGTTTTTTTAAAATAAAAAGCTCGTTACGTGAACGCGCAGCTAACTGGTTTGAGAAGCTAATCAAATTAGCTTGTTGAAAAAAAATCTACCTAACCAGCTACCAACTAGTTTTGGTAAACAGCCTATGATAGAATAGAGAATAGAATTAATCATGTAAAGTGTATTGGCAAAAATTCGATCTGGACTTATTTATGACTAAAACCGGCCCAAATGTTTGGAAACGTTCGAACAAGATCCTATAATTTATGTAGGCTCGGGCCCAATTGATAAGTTCTTACTTGAATGAGCTTACGGTCCGCTAAATCAAATTGAGTCTAACAAGACCAAACCATATCTACATGGGTGGTGTCAGTTCATTAGCTAACAGGACCAAACTGGTCCAACGTTCTACCTGCATCAGTTCACTAGCTAGCAGGACCAAATCGGTCAACGTTCTACCTGCATCAGTTCATCTGGTCAAGATGGCTAGCCCAAGTCCAATGGCCCAGGGAGCCACAGTTGCAACCCAGATATGGACCAGGTCGTGGAAACCTAGACGTGAGGAATAATCCATCTACATGGTTTCCCACGTCTCCAACTAACATGAGAATAAAGGAGTCAGTGGTTAAGATTGGGAGGTGAGTAGAATCATTCTCCAACTAGATCCCGACAAATAAGGGAGTTATGGGAATCAACCCGTTGGTGCATCTGCATCTATAAAAAGGAGGAGAAAGGGAACCTAGAGGACATCTGATATCTAGCAACTACACGTACTAGCAGAACCCTAACAACTAAAGCTATCTCTCTGCAATCGTATCATAACATTATCTCTTCCATAACCTCCATCACTGCATCATCACATCCTCTAAACGTCCATCCAATCTCACCTAGTCCATTCAACCATCCGCCTAGCCAACCGATCATCTAGCTGACTCATCCTAGCTAGCCGCTTGATCATCTTGCTAGACCCTCTTAGCCGCCTGATCATCTTGCTAGTTCCTCCTGGCCACCAAGAGAGTCACACCATCTCAATCAGGATATCCTACCCCCTTCACTTATTTACAATTTATTTCATATTTTCCAGACTCACTAGCTTGAGCGTCGGAGTCCACTCGATCGGCACCACACCGGTGTCCCCTTTGGATCTTACGTCCCAGCATTTTCTTTCGTGTTGTCTTGCAGGTCGTTAGTGCCCCCAAATCAAACCTCTAATTTTCTATTGTAGATTCTGAGCGTATACTTAAAGTACTTTAGTATGTTAATTGTCAAACAGTCAAATATCAAAACACACAAGGGTTGGAGTAGATGAAACAAGCTTCGTGTGTTTTGATATTTGACATACTGAAGTAGAGCAGTTTCTATGCAGTTGCTATTAAATAGAAGAATCTGAATGTGAAGAGTAGAAACATAGTGGAGTGAAATTTACTGACCAGTTAAGACTCTCGGTTTCTATCTGAACCAGCAATGTCGAGTGTGATTGATCTTCCAAGTTTGTTACGTTGTTCCATGATTTCTTGAGCACATCTAACTGCATCTTCAGTTACGTCATTCAAGGACAACTCCACAAGGTTTTTACCAAGAGTAGATGGAATTTCTCTCAATTTCTCGCAGTTATTAATGGAAAGAAATCGAAGTTTGGGAAAACTGTCATCTCCTTCTACTTTCCAACACTTGAGGTCTGCCCTTTGAATTTCAAGGATATAAGAAGACCAAAAGTGCCCTTAAATTCCCAGGCGTCTCCTCGGCCGGCATTTCTCTTCAGTTTAAGCTCCTCAAGGGTATCAATCTTAGAAAATGCAGACATCTTTCTCCATTCCAAATGAGTCCAACCAGCACCAGAGTTTTGAGTTTTGGTGGGAAACTATGTGAATCAGGTAAGTCCCTCCATGGATTTTGAGCATTTCCACCACGACCCACACCCACCCGATGTACTAGCTTCAATTTTTTGAGAGAATTCAACCTTTTAAAGCATTTGAAGTTCTTGACTGTTGTTAAGTCTCCTTGAATTCCTAAAGTAACAAGGCCTCTTGCCTTTTCACATACTTTAGCTGTGAAACTCTCAGGCGACAATCTACTTAGAGTTTGATGGTTCTTACCGCCTTTGTCTCTAGCATTTGTTTTAAAGACAATGGATGCGTGTGTCTTAAAATGCCTTAGACTCCTCATCCTCAACATATCTCCTTTGATTTCAACTCTTTCTGAGGGCGTATGCCGAGTATCCACTATAAGAGTCTCTAGGTACCGCATATTGGTGATAGCCTATGGAAGAAAATTGAACTCAGTAGCTAATTTCAATGTGAGGTACCTTAAGTAAATCAATTGGACGAACTCTGCAGGAAATTTTCTGAACTTCAAATTTTTTACTTCATACACTCGCAGCAAGCCGAAGGCATTAGTTATTGATTGAATATCTTTTTCGTCCAACGTTCTGCTACCAGACTCATTGAAACATAATAAAGAGCGAACTTTTGTGACCTTTAGTTTTCCAGAAGAGAAATCATGGGCATTGGAATGGATAAGAAGGCGACGGGTCCCTTCTATGTCTGAATAGGTTTCATTCCTGTTGACCTCTGTGAATTCATCTAACTTCTTGCCTTCTCGTTTACATATTTCATAAATGGAGTCATGAATACGACATGTTTTAGCCGTGCCATCATATTTTGCTTTGCTAACCATAACCAAGTTCCGGTTAATAAGTTCTCTCAAGTAGCTGTGGGCAACTTCCTCCAATGTCCTTTTTTGTGTTTTTTTTGTGTAGTTCTGGTGAATAAGCCCTTCTGATATCCACAAGCATAATAGTTTTTGGACCGGGATCTCAGCATCTTTAGGAAACACACCTAAATATAGAAAGCAACTTCTCAATTCGAAAGGAAGTTTATCGTAACTGAGCGATATAATACGTTCAAAAAATTGCCAATCACGACCAACTACATAACCCCACACGCTCAGTAAGAATTCTTCCAATATCTTCTTCGCTACCATAGTATTATCACGTGAACGTGTTAATCTGTCACACAAAATTCCCCCAATGACTATGATGGCAAGGGGAAGTCCTTTGCAATTGTTTGCGATGTTTCGAGCAATTGGCACTAGTTCTTCAGGAACATCACCAAGCCTGCCATATACTTGGTATTGGAGAAGCTTCCAACTTTCATCCGCTTCTAGAAACCTTAGGTTATGGAAAAGTTTGTTTGAAGTAGAAGCGTTCCACCCCACACGCGTGTCACGTGTGGTGATCAAGACCCTACTCTGTTTATTACTAGTTGGGAGTAAAGCCTTGAGTTCCTTCCACGCTTCGATTGTCCAGATGTCATCAAACACAATCAAGAATTTTTCATCCTCTAGATAGATCCTGACCTTATCAATTAACTCGTTGTCTGTGATAGATGAATCTTGTTTGTCTGGCGTGAACTTTGACAGAATAGTCAGGAGCACTTTCCTCAGATGGAGTGTATCGGAAACGTTCACCCAGATTCGAACGGGAAACAACTCAGTTTCAGCTCGGGTCATCCAATTGTATCAGATTCACCTCGGGTCATCCAATTCACAAACAACTCAGTTTCAGCTTCAAAACCAACAACATGGAGACTCGTCTTCTGCATTTACAAATGGAGAAACGTGTCATTCACTGAACTAACAAACAACTCAGCCTCAGCTTTAAAACCCACAATGTGGCGACTCCCCTGTGCGGGCTAAATAAAAATACTAAGGTGTTGATTGCCATAGCATTTAAATCGTTCAATTTAGCTCGATGAACAGTGATTTGGCCTAAAATACACGTCAAATATTCCATTTTAATTCCATTTCAAAAACAATTTTATCAAAATTCCATCCAAATGGCCATTTGAGTGCCATGCCAATTAGCTCCTAAGTCTCCTCCTCCTACATTTTAGAGAATGCGGAATGACCCCTAATTTTTAATAAATATTATTTAATTTTTATATAAATAATATGTATTTAATTTTTATCAATATTTATCTAATTTTTTATATTATATCTTATATTGTGCATTTGTGTTGAACCTTTTAATTTTTAGTACATATTATTTAGTTTTTACAACATATTGTCTAGTTTTATAACTATATTGTCTAATTTTATAACTATATTGTCTAATTTTATAAATTATATTATTTAGTTTTATCACTTATACCGAAATTTTATTCGGTATAATCTATATTGTCTAGTTTTTACGTTATATTGTCTAGTTTATAAAAGGAATTCTTTAGTTTTATTTAGTTTTTCCGCTATATTCTCTAATTTTTACTTGATCCATTTTTAATGAATTCGGGTCAAATGATCCGCGAAAAATCATTCAAAGTCAAGTTGTGAAAAAAATGTATAATTATCTAGTTTTACCATTTGAAGGGGACTTTCGAGACTCTCCAAAATATAGGGGTCTCTCGCAAGACAGACTCAATAACAATAGGGGATTATTAAATACAAGACCATTTTTACTAAACACATGACACATTTTTATATATTAAAAAAGGTTCAACAAATTATATAAATATAGAATTAGTCCCAATTTTTGTAAAATTTATCAAATTATCACATATTCGAAAATATATGAACATATATACACTACGATACCATAACGTAATAAAAATCAATCTTATAAAATCATCAATCATACTTTATAAATAATTATAAATTTAAAATATTTATATTATTATAATTCATATTCGTAATCGTTAATATTTGTTTAATTACTTAGTATAATTAAATTAATTAACTTTACATTGATAATTTTTTTAAAAAAAAAAACCATGTCTAATCAGGTTACGGTTCTGTTCAGGTTCAAATATGCCAGGACCGTGTCCTGACAAATCGCCCGGCAGCACAGCTCCAATTGGAGCTGTGTTGGTCGGAGCTCCGACGATCTGGTCAGAGCTTCTCCGGCCAATTTGTGTTCTTCGTTCTTCGTCTTCATTCTTCATGTTCTTTTAAATTTTATTCGATTTTTTTTGACTAATATGATTGGTTCAAATAAACATGTTTAGATGTTTTTTTAGGTAAAATTGTAATTATTTATAATTATAGGTCTATTTTATTAATTATAATAATTGTTGTGTTGTTTGAAATATATAAAAATACTGTCATGTGTTTAGTAAAATATATAATGCGATTAGTATTACTAGAAAAATATTGGTTCAGAATTTTAATACATATTTTGGATACAATTTTTTTCGAACAACTTGTAAATTGTCTTTGTATGTGTAACAAATATTTTACGTTAATAGGTACTTATAAATTGAGTTAAAAAGATGATATAATGACTGGCATCGAATTGTGTATGAAGAAATAGAAAAAATAGAAATGCTAAAATGATTAGAAAATTGAGTACAAATCACAATTCACAAGGCATATAACGAAAGTGAAACTGTACACGAAAAATAAAAATGATGAAAGGGAAAGATTTGAAAATTGTAAGCTAACTCAAAGAGGAGTCCTACCACATAAAAAAAAATTAATGTGTCAAATTCAACCCGATAAAATGTATTTAAAACTACTATATTTACTAATTTTAGACATGAGTAGTATTTTTAGTATTTTATGTATTAATTATTGTAAAATATATTTATTTTTAGTAAATACTATTTTATGGTGTTCCTAAGAATAAGCAATGATTGGTCAGCTTAGTTATACTCCACGAGAGATTTTAAAAAATGCTCTACTTGTTTCGTTTTTCATATTCAATCAATTTGGAAAAACAAAAATTCTCAGAACATTCAGCAATACTTTTTAGACAAATTTTGATTAATATTCATTCTATGGATTTCAAATTGATTATCTAATTCAATTTAACATCTTATTTGAACTATTATTATAGCCGGATTTAGAAAATACTTATCAAATCTAGTTGAGGGAGATATTTAGGTCGATAACTTATTAGAATGAACTTTTTTGCCATAATTTTACAAGGGGTGATTTTGTCCAGTTAGAGTGAATTTAGGACTTAAAAAATTTATATGACCGTATATATAATTGTTTTAGAGAGACATACTTATAAGTAATATGTCCAAGGATTCTCTCTGGATTCCAATCCGAATTTTGATGAACCAGGTACCTATCATGCTCTATCATCCTGAAGCCTTATTTGAGTTGTTGAAGCCGATTGGTTTGCCGTTGAGAGTTAATTCAACTACGACAGCTTTCATGAGGTTAGAGAGAGCTAGAGTATTGGTTGAAGTCGATGCCATGAAACCAATCAGATTATGTTCTAGTAGAAGTTAAAGGCCAGAAATGGAAGATAAGAATCTTACACAAAGAGCTAACTCAGTACTGCATTTTTTGTTCGAAATTGGATCATCAAGTTGATTCTTGCTATCTGAACAATCCTGTCCTAAAGCAAGGGCCTGCCAATATTGAATATATTGTCCATTCTAGAATTGGAGAGGTTTACAAAAGAAGTGTTAGGAATATCTGTTATTATTTTTGAGTAATCACCATATGACTTATCTTTAGTATAGAAAGGTGACTAGTACTCTCGATTCACTTGAACATTATAAAGAGGAAATCACATAGTATGTTAGTCTAGTTAAACTTGTAATAGGATTATTAGGTCTCTGAACATAATTTTATATTTTGAGAAGGCCATGAAGAAGGATCATAGCAACGGAGTTGAATTGAAGATCTGAAGACTGAAGATTGCGCAAGTTTGATAAAGACTTAAATGATTAGTCTCCTCAGAAAGACTATGTTAAAAAAGCCTTTATATAGTGCTTGTGGCACGTTACACCTCTCTGAAGATATGTCATTATTGAGTCAAGGAGCATGCTAGCTTTCAGAAAAGCACATGTGTCCATTGAGACTACATGATAAGAAATAGTACAGTGTATTAATTACACCGACTGAAAAGTCGAGCAAGCCCTCTCTGAAAAATGAGATAGTAACTTCTGAGTACTTATTTCGAGATATCAACGGATTGAATTCTGAGAAGGTCTAACGGATACTATTCGAACGACTCGCAAATTCACCTATAAATATCAACACTTAGAAGCTGAGAAATACATACACACGAACTACGCTCATACTTTCATATCAAGTAAGTATTCTCTCAAGCATTCATACTACAATTCTCCAAGCATACAATTGTGACCATACATCTTTGAAGAATTACTAGTAGTTCTAAGTGTCATGAACCTTAACAAGAGTTTGATTATATGTGAAAGAGTTGAACACTCAGATACCATTTATGAAGTTCATTCTCCAGAACATATATCAACACTTGGGTCAGAAAGGAGGTACCTACCATATACTGAACAAGTATATTAAGCAGTGTAATCTCTTAGAGCTCTCTAGATAAATAGCTGAAAAGTTATTTAAAGAGAAGCCTGACAACAATCATATAACCAACACCAATGGAGTACATGAAGTACTTGATTTGGTAAATCAAGAAAAAGCTCCAAGGTTTTTTTGAGTACAGGAAGTACTTGGCTTTAGAAGCTAGGGAACAACTCAGGGGGAACATTTGGTTGGGAACCATTTGTTTGTAGGGATCTTAGAATATGATACATTGTAAGGTGAACTCAATTATCTGTTCTAGTGAATTCTAGGTCTCAAAAAGGCCGAAGTGGACTAGTTGGAGAATTATGCCACCTCAGAAACCACTATAAGTTGTTGTGTTATTTACTTACTGTATTACATTCCAGCATAACACTCACACACATTATTACTGCAAAGCACATTATCTATCGCTTAAAGTCTTCCGCTCTCTAAATCTAAGTATCAGAAACCCTGAGGTTTCTGAGAAAGACTGTTCATCGACGAAAGTTTGTAAATACTATTCACCTCATAAACCACTATATGTTGTTGTGTTATTTACTTACTGTATTACATTCTAGCATAACACTCACACACATTATTACTGCAAAGCACATTTACGTTTATCTACCTCTTAAAGTCTTCCGCTCTATAAATCTAAGTATCAGAAACCCTGAGGTTTCTGAGAAAGAATGTTCATCGACGAAATTTTGTAAAGACTATATGTTCAACCTCCCCCCCCCCCCCCCCCCCCCCCTCCCTCTAGTCTTTTCCTTTATCGTTATCTGGACCAACAAGCGGCCCAGTCAACTCGGTGCAAGATGATCATGAAGAGTGTCAAGATTGGTCGAAATAACCTAGTCCTGCGAGAACCAATCACCAGAAAGAGCAGTCGAACTTTGTGAACATCCAAAACAATTGTATGGTCTTAGAGAATCTAGAGGAGGCTATGGAAATTGAAACATATTCTTTTGGTTGAAAGTGCAACGGAAGAAGAGGATCTTGTCACCCGTCATCTTTTTAATGAGGAATTTGGAACTGTTTCGGTAGAATCTAAAGGGAAAATAACAACCTTTGAGGAATCAGTCATCGTTAGTAATAACTTGAACCTATCCTGTCAATGAGTAAGTTTTTCGCCATTAATGACAATGAAGTCCCTCAATTTGAACCTATTGTCTTGGTGTATAACAGGAGAAGATTGTTAGGAGACAGCCCTTTTTATTCGCTAGTTGATGATCCTTACATTTCAGAGGAGGAGGATGGTCCTTATTTGCTTCACGACTCTATGAATTTTCGTAGAGATATAAGTACTTAGTTAACCCTGTTTTGGAAAAAAAAACAAATCTCCCTCCCCGATTGCTAATGGCACTGGGAGTAAAGGATAAGTTGTTGGCTCCGTTAGCATTTACTCTTTTAGAAGAGGTTCAAAAAGAAAGGTAAGAAAAAGTCTTTAGCCTTGTTGTGATTTACCCGGTTGAATTTGGAAGCATCAGAAGATAGAAACGATGATCAAGTTGCTGGAAGAACCACAAAACCTACTGGCATGTTGGTGTTGGGAGTTTTGAAGAAAACTTAGTAGTAAACAATGTCTTGTGGCTTTGTGGAGTATGTTTGCTAGGAGACCGCTTCTTAATTATTTGTTAAATTAAGTAAACAAAATATATAATCGTAAGCTACTATGTAAGAGCCTCGAATTGATATATTGCATGTCCAAAACGGACTTTGGGTTAGTAAGAAATAATTGCTCAAAATTGAAACGTAACATGGGATTGTCCCACATTGCTAGACATGGAAGCCATTTATAGTTTATAACCAAATCACCAATCTAATTATTCTAGTGTGATTGTTAGGTTATGAAAAACGCTGGTGCGCAGAGGGTTGCAAATCCTGGCCAGATTTGTATTGAAACTAGTAGGACTTGGGTGCGAGCAGGCGCATGCGACATGCGTACACGAATGCCGGACTGAATTAGGCACAAACGGCTGGTCCGTGCAAGCCAATATTTTGCTAACTGATGAAGACATGTTCATGGGTCCAGACTAACTTGTACCACTAAGAATCATCAAGACATGTTCACGGGTTATTATAAACTTCTGTTTTTTTATTTATTCAATTAAACGTAGAAAATTGCTAAAAAAAATAATTGCTACCGGTCAAGACATGTTCACGGGTCCAGACTAACTTGTAGTACTAAGAAAATTGTTTTTTGTTTATTCAATAAAACATAGAAAATTGTAAAAAAAATAAATGAAATTATATAGGTATTTTTTTTAATTAATTATCTCTTTTTTGTTGTCATTTATCTCTTCTACGTACAATAAATAATAAGTTATTGATTGTCATGGAAATTGTTTGGAAGAGAACTAGACTAGCATTAATGCATGATTGATACGTTATACGTATATAATTGTAGTGCTAAATATGACATGGAAAACAAGTGGATGTGTTTACCTGGTTCCTTATTTCTTCTATAAGATTTCGAATAACGTCGTCAGGGAATTCACTGTCATTAACTAGTTCACAGTACTGTTCCATCAGGGGCTTCACTACACTTCCCGTCAGGGCCATGAAACTTTCACTGAATGTGTCATCTTTCTTAGTGAAAACTAGGTTCTTCTTTCCGGCACTTGCGCGGGCGATGCAAGTTTGAATGGTGTCTTCCACATCCCAACCGGCCACCCTGACTCTTCTCTCCCGCATTCGGAAGGCTTCATTTTTTTTAAACTTCATCGAAGTATATTCCACTATGCAATGTAATGTTTTCATCTTATCTTGTAGCATCATAAGATGAGGCATGGCGGCACGACCCACTAAGTTGGAGTGCACGAGATGTTTCAAATTAAGGACTGCATCTTCCAAACCACTACTATGCATACCTTCGAAATCCGGATGATCTATTAGCTGGAGACCAAAGAAGAACAGGCATGATGGATGAGTGACTGACTGAGATATTTATAGGTTAAACAAATTTTATGGAGATAGGCAATTTTGGTCTAAAAGTTTAGGGGTGATGGAACGCGCAAGTCAACAGTTAGTCGTCCCGGCAAAACTAGTAAGTAGTACCGTATTTTACAATTTTTGGTAAATTTAATCTTTTCGTCAAAAAAATAACAATTGACCTCGTTGACTGATGATGAATCAATATGGTCAACTGATTTATCTCGATTTTGACTTCTATGTCACACGCCACATAATACTAGCAAATTGAAAATGTTTAATAAAATCTGAAATTAGATTTTTATATAAAAATGAACTGAATATAAAATAAAACTTATATGAATTAAAAGAAAAATAAAACTAGAAAATAGAAAAATAAAATCTAAAATTATTTTCCATTTTTCTTTTTCCTTAAATAAAATAAAATTTAAATTAATTATGATGTTTACTGTTATGGCGTGTGAAAAAGAAAAATATAAAATATTTTTGTAAGAGAAATAAAATAAATATGAATTGTGTCATGTTTTTTATTTTTTATTTTTTAAATTCATTTAAGTTTTATTTAATTTTCAATTCATTTTTGTATTTAAATATTAAAATTTCATTAAACATTTTTAATTTTATGGTATTATGTGGCGTATGACATGGAAGTCAAAGTCGGGAGAAAGCTGGTGACCACGTTGACACATCAACAATCAACATGGTCAATGTTCGTTTTTTACGAAAAGACTAAATTTATTAAGAATCATAAAATATTAAATTTATTTTACCGGCACGACCAAACGTTAGCTTGCGCATGCCATCACCCCCAAACTTTGATACTAAAATAGTGTTTCTTCCCAAATTTTTATGGTACACTATAACCATGAGATACTTTTAGTATCTACAATAACAAAATTCAAATTTGTTACTACTACTCAAATTGATGGCGTGTTGATCGAAGTATTTTGACCATATATCTTCCAATTTGAACCAGAAGGGAAAGGGGAATAATTTAAGTGTACCCATTGTAATCTAAGAAACACGGGGATGATGACGGTACGTTTAGACTTTCAAAAAGATGGGGACGGAAACGTTTAATTTTTTTATTTTATTTATTTATTATGTATCAATACTTTATTATTATATACTATGTATTTTGAACTTTAAATATCAAACTAAATGTTAAATAAGAAAAATGAATACATTATTTACTACTTACGTAGTTCAACAAACAAAAAGATCTGGAATAAAAAAGATGCAAGAAAAACAGAGGAAAGAAAAGAAAAGCAGAATATAAAAACAAAAGCAGAGTATAACAAATCACAATTCACAACAAATCACCACAAATCTCCAATGTCCGACAAATTCAGTGTACATTAAAATTTCGTTTGAGTTGTCTCTGTATGTACTCCCCTTCCCACCTCCAAAATAAATATTTTATATTTCTTTTATATACGTACTACTATTAATATCTCTTTTTTTTTTAACGACATATTTAAAATGTTTATACGTTATGCATATTTTACACTATACATTAAACTTCGTGTTTAAAAGTAAAGGTCATTTGTCCTGAAAGGAAAAAGAAAAATAATTATAAACTTCTACATTAGAATTTTAATTCAAACAATCACTTTAATGTTTGAGATCTATGTCCAATTTTTTTGAATATTAAATTCACACGATAGAATTTTGATGTATAATGATTCACTATAATTAAGTGGGCTTATCTGAAAATAATGTTTTTGTAAAACAGTAAAATATATTAGTAAGAATTGAGTTTAAACATGAACACAAGAGATGTTCCAAGATAATACACAATTACATCAAAACCTACCATTACCTCTTTACTCCTATCAAGTCGAAACCAACAAAATTACAATGAAAAGGCTCAAGACAGTGTAAATAAGAACTGGAAAACGAACCTGAGTTGCATAATACTCCTTTGAAAGATCCGTTGCAGAAGAATTCGAAGTTGTGAATGTGCGGTTGGGGTCTGAAATCTATTAAATAGCAATCCAGCAATACTTTAGTGTGAACAGTCAGAGAATAAAAAACATAATAAAGAAAATAACAAGAGGATAACATTTGAAATGTTTCACATGATATGAATATGAAGAAGTGTTTTCTCCATTATGGAGCATCCAATATTATCGTCCAATATTTTGGATTGTGCTAGAAATCGGTACTTATATATTTTATAAATAAATTATAAATTAATTAAAGTTTCATCACCCACAAGCTCACATATTAATTTTAATGAGAGAATTATGTCTTGGGGGGTAAATGCAAATATTTTTTATACATTTATGTGTACAAGTTAATTTATGTGCACAAGTTAATTTAAAAAGTAGTAAATTTTTGAGTGTTATCAACTCGTAAGTGAAAGGATCTCTTCAACTTATTGTGTCGGTATGTTCTCTTCAACTTAAAATTACTTCAGCTCAATTTCGTTTCATTCAGTTCAGATAACTTCAGCTCTGTTTACTAATAATTTATACCTTACTTTAGTTCAGTTTCATTCAGTTCAGTTAAGTTCAGCTCTGCTTAGTTATAATTTATACCTTACTTTAGTTCAGTTTCATTCAGTTCAGTTAAGTTCAGCTTTGCTCTGCTTAGTTATAATCTATACCTTACTACAATTCAATTCAGTTCCATTTAGATCAGTTCAATTCAGTTCAGTAAATTTCAGTTGAATAAAACATAGCCTATGTTGACTTTGACTAACTTAATATGCGCAATTTGCATGTAAATGTAGACATTTTTACTATTTTTGAAGTGTCACGTGCCTCCATAATTTAGTAGTTAAGGAATTATGCGAGATAATTATAATCGTAAATATATAATATTTTAAAAAGAACAACAAAAAACAAATGCTTAGGTGCAAAAATGAAATACATGTGCATGGAATGCTTTGAATCTTGTTGATAGATGAAATACACACCTAAAAACTAAATGTCTAAAACTACCCAAAATGCATTATCATTATATAAATAGTGTTTGGTTTCTTTGTCTAAATTAAATCAACAACCACAATATTTACTTAGACTAGCCTAATCACCATGTTTCTAATATGTTTTTAATTTCTTTATAAATATAATTTTTTTAGACTGCATTTGTAAAATCTGAAAGAGTGTTGTTGCTGGTGGTGTACAGATTATTGGTGGAGAAAAATTGAAATAGCTTTTCTTAGTAGTCAGTTGCTAAATAATTAAAAAGAAGCTCTAAATAATATGTAATAGTGAAACAATAATTTAACCAGTGAAATGACACTTTAACATGACAATTGAAGACTTATAATATTGTTAGAGAATGTATAAAAATGTCCAATATATTGTGAAAGTGAAACGACACGTTAACAAGTTAATGACACTTTAACAAAATAATAATAGATTTATTATTATTTGATAATTGAAATAAAAAATAATCACAAAAAGTTACTTATAATTATAAGTCAGACCATCCAGAGTTCCAACATGCAACTACTCTATTCCAATTTTTATTTTACTTTCTAAATTATATAATTGATATAAATTGAATGAATTTAAACTAAACTGAATTGGGACTAATGAATTTTCAGACACAAAGATTCATTAACCACAAAATTTAAGTAAGAAGCTACGATAATGTAGTTGATAAGATGCAATATTGTACTACAAGAGTGAGTAAGTTTGACTATGTTGTACCTGTTGAGTTGGATCTGGAGGCGCAGTGGAATCTTTAAATTCTTGCACGAGTGGTTGGATGGTGATTTCCGTTAGTTTTCTGATCTCTTCTGCGGGGTTCATTTGCTTGGTACGATATTGGGTACATCTGCCGAGGCCGCAATTAAGACTTCGAGAATCGGTGTTAGATTTGGAAGTTGCGATGTCGCATTCATCAACGGTTGTGTATATATGCTCAACGACCTCTTTTGTCTGTCTTTTCCAATGTTCCCATCCTTCGAAGGTTGGATTCGTGATGTCGTATTTGGATGCCTCCTCCAGAAGGCATTTGAAGAATCCAAGTTCGTCATTCAGCCTCATCAGCTCCTGCCCCGCGCTTCTATCCCAGGCCTCATTTTTAACTAAACGCACTTTCAGGTTTCTCAGTAGCGACTTCACATCATGCAAACTCTCCTCCATATTTACCCACTAGCTATAGATCGATCTCTCTCTATGCACAAAAGTTGCAGCTACGTATAATTACTTCAATGAATATACTTCTTGATCTATGCACGAAAGGCGTAAGGTATATTTTGGATAGATTGGGTCAGGAATCCAAATGGAATTCTGGATACCTAATTTTGTCGCTATATTTGCTCGTATCATTCACGGACACAAAGTCACACTAACGGATAGGATATGCGTGGTTGTGTACGTTGTGTACCAAACCCAGTCAATATCATTTTAGTGTACAGTGTACAGTAATTAAATTCCACTCCCTCCGTCTAATTACTAATAAAATAATTTTTTATTTTACACTATTTTTAAGAAAAATATATGGTATTATGGTTAAAAATGAGTTTGAGATGAAAAAATATATGTGGACTCAATGACGTATTGTTAAAAGTTAGTTTTATTGTAGAGATTATTTTTATAAACGTAAAATTATTTCGCTTTAGTGGGACGTTGAAAATGGAAAAATGTTTTCTTTTTAGCGGGACGGGAGGTAATAATTATGATTAGTTTGAAGGTTAAATTTCAGCTGTTTGTTAGTCCATGATCAAACGTTTGAATCTTGTTGAGTAAGAGGTTGTTCATCCATGATTCCATTTGATTGTCAATTATAATGTGAGAAACATTTAGAAGAGAGAAGTAGCAGAAAAGGGAAACCGACAATCGTTATATATATATTGGATTATTGCTTGTTACTCTCTTTTGCACGTATATAGGTTGATTTGTTCTTCGGAAGAACGTTACATCGTGTGTTGATTTTTGTTTTCGTGTTTCTTTCGATTGAATTAGATTTCTTCTTAGGAATACGTGTATTATTGAAAAACTTCTCAGACGGATTAATATGACGTTATTAAAGTTGAATGATAAAATTGATTAACAGTGCTAAAGGTAAAGTTGATCCGAACTTTAAACTATTAATTAGAAGTGAAACGTATTATCAATTGAGTTCTACTTCGTTATTGTAAATTGGTGAATTTTAAAGTAATATAGGTGATAATGCAGCCCTACCGGGAAGGTTTCTATAATTCTCCAATAAAACTTCAAATTACTCCAACGAAATACCAAAAAACACTCTCACCAAACCACAAATTTGTTGGTCAAACTAAAGCTGAAAACATACTACAAATTATTAATGCAAAGGAGCTCGCAGATTTGATTGCATTACACATACCGAACCCTATTTTGGATGGGTATAACTTAATACAGTGTACACAGTCTGAACTACTGTCAATGTGAGAAGAACAACGGCAACAATGACAGACAAGACTCCCCAAGGAGTTTGGAAGTAGGTCCGGAATAGATCAAACCACCACTCATTCAACGTCTTCTTGACACGGCTGCTCAGTTTTCAGCTCACCATTTGATACACTTCATTTAACATGTTATTTGGACCAAGAAGGACATCCCTGCTAAGCAAATTGAGTGACTTGGCCACATCTCCGTCATTACGGAGAGTATATTGGATGACTCCGCTCGCTTTAAGTAGGCTGACATCTTCAGCATCTTGTATGAGGCAAGTCAAGAGGTAGACAAAACTTGTCACTTCATTTCCAAGACCTGCATGGGCTCTCTCGAAAGCCATTAGATTGGCTAATATTGATATGGTGTCTTCTGTTATAACAATTGCTGGGAATATAAGAGTGCTTCTGCGGGAGGAGATGTCCTTCAAGTGTGTTGATGAGCTTCTGTCAAATCGGATACCCGCTTCATAAAGCTTTGAGGCAGATGGAAAGAGTACATTATCTGCTTTTGTCATGGAACTACCAGCCGAGTTTTTTCCTTTACCGCTACATAGTAGGACTTCTCGGTAAACATCTAATAAGTGTAAGCATGGTTTCATACCAATTTCAATCCAATTCGGATATAGCACCGATGTAGACGTTGAGAAAAATCTTAACAGAAGATATGATAATTCATCTGGGATCTCTTTATTCCTGCCAACCTATACCAATTCAAATAAATGCCGGTTATGATTAATAAATTACACAAAATACTTGAATATGGAAGTAGCTCGAAATAAGTAATTCACCTGCATCCCCTCCGCAACCTCAAATAGTGTTCTAACAACTAGAAATGGCACCTGATTACCGAGCAACAATATATCTCGTTTGAGTAATGGCAATACAGTTGTTGCATTAGTACCAAATGTTGGATCACTCGAAGCATATAAGACGTCGTTAGAATAAACATTCAGAACTTCAAGAATGAAACATCCATCCCGGATCATCATCTTTAAGAACTCATTGTCTGACCCAGCTCCTTGCCAAGAGCGATCCAGTTGATCATAGCTTTCCTTGATTTTCTCCAATTCCTTACGCAAAGCTGCAATAATTGTATTCAATGTGTTTTTATTTTTAGACCTCATGAGAAAGTGATGGAGAGTGCGTGTTTTGTGCTCCTCCATTAGCTTCAATTCCTCCTCATTGTGATAGTACGGGCCAAGAGATACCTTCACAGGCTTATAGAGCTTTCCGTCTTTGTCAAGGGCACTGAGACGATCAGGTACTTTATAAATAGATCTCCTCCTCCAGTTGCCTAATTTAACTGAAGTATCTATCGTATTACCCATACCGGTTTCAACATCCTTTACCCAATCATCCATGCTTGATACCGGATTGACATCCCTCGCAATTACAATTCCCTGAACTTCTGGACTTGCACTTTTGGTCGCTGTAGGAACCGGGTGCGGGTTTGCTTCCGCGATTTCGTTATCTTTCCCTGACATGGAGCCGGCTTAATGCCTATATGCGAACCGTGAGCCTGGCGACATGATATTCAATCAGGATAAATTAGTAAAAACTAAGACAGAAAAACGACCTCCTTAACTAAAAACAGCTTCACTTCATACTTGTTTCTGAGAACTCGATTGGACTTGCATATAGTTTACCATTACGGTTTGTAGTAAAATTTAAAGTTCGCTTACGGAACAAAATCGACACTGAACGGCTAGTGACCGACAACAAGAATGAATCTCAGAAACAAAATCGAAGTTTTATTTTCACTCAATTATTTTTAGGCTTAATTTCTTATGTTTGGACTACACCAGAATCTCATTTGATCAGTACATACTGCACAGTAATTAGATCCGGAAGTACGACTAAACGGACTGGATGGATCATTTTAGCAGCCCCAGTGGGAGTATACCAGTTAATTACTGATGCTAGAACTAAAAATCTGTACGTACGTAGCTAGAAACCAAATGACCAAGAATTTCAACTTAAAAAGGTAACTAAGAAACACCCCAAACAATAATGTCATGTCATGTAGATTAAGCTAAAGCTTGAAACTAATTAAGGCTCACCTGTAGTTGTAGTAGATGATGAAATCCGACAGAGACGAAGAAGCCGTCGATTAATTTGACGGTCTCGATCTGAGGGCATTTCAGATATGGTATGAGAGGATTGAATATGAAAAGCTGTACAGTACTGACAGATCCCGGAGCTGGAAAATTCAACAACTAGTTCAGTCTTTAACTAATATTAGTATATAATACTGTGTCATGTCATGTAGTATCACTAATCCAAAAGGAGAAGTCTATGTATATGCATGCAGTGGCCTTATAATATTATTCATATTATAAGAGTGTTCAGATGTTCAAATTAATGAAATTGCATTGTTTTGAGTCGTTTTATAAATTTTTTAAGGTTTAAAATTAAAAAAAATTAAAAAATTTTAAAATTGGTCTCATTTTGTAGATCGTGAAAAAACGTATCCGTTGGTGTTTTTTTTGTATTTTTTTATTAAGTATTTT
>JAYMSP010000395.1:0-54004 GCA_036897095.1 Plantago elongata | reverse complement strand
TATATATATATATATATATATATATATATATATATACAAGTATGTATAGCTAGATATAATAAGGAATTTTAATTTAATAATACTTTTAATTATATTTTTAACACTTACGAAATTGTGTTTCGTTATCACCAAATTAAATCTGCTATTTGATTCTCCAAAAATTGAAGAAGCTTCCATGACGAAAAATGTCGAACTTTTTTATCATTATTGTTCCTAACCGTGTTACATTTGGAACTCTAGCTAAGTTACGAAGATGGAAATAATGAGCTATATACAGTTAACTGACTGTTTTCTGAATCCCGTGTATGTCTCATGTTCCCAATCAATTAATGTCCACTGAACTATTAACTCAACAATTTCCAAATCTCATGCGTTGAATTAAGTGTAGTTCGAAGTTAATACTACAGCACTATATGTTGAATTTAGTGTGTTCAAATTATAACACTGTATCTATACACTAAATGATACAGATCAATTAGTATTGACTGTTACAGATTGTCTCATATATATGTGGAAGGATATGAACATAATACACCGTTATAGGAACTGTATACATAAATACTTTTCAGATTTCATTATACTTATAATCCAAGACAGGATTTGTCTTTATCAAATGGACAAAATTATAAAACACTATTAATTGTTGGACAAATTAATATCAATAATTTGATTTACCCACTATTTGGAATCATGAAAATCTTCACTATTTGATTGATGTATCAATTTTCTTGCATGTACCTTTCACACCGTTGATGGAGAATACATAATACAATCATCTAAATGGAGTACTGTTTATTTGTATTCACCCTTAGAATAATCGACATACGTGTATACAAATCCAACAATAGACTTGGTTTGGTTCCATCACGACATATAAAATATATGAAAATTATAATGTTGAATTTTGATTTATTTATTTTAAATTTTGATTGGGTTAAAAACAAAAGTACATGCATATTTTATATTTAAATTAATTAATTGATTTGGGGTACAATATTTTTTTGGTTTGGCACCGTATATTATTCAGGATTAACTAATTTGCTAATCCAGAAATAAACAAAATGGCCTTTAGGGTCAAATCTAAGTCTATTAAAGTTTGTACGAGTTTATGCATGCATTGGACAATTTATTAATTGTACATGTCCACTTCAATGTTAAGCCTAGAACGTACAAAATGATTAATTGATTATGCTAATGAAGTGATTGATTATACGCAGTTCTATCAGATTATGATCCATGTACAGCTTATCTATTTCATATAAAAGCTCTCTCATCAATCACACATATGTGCCTTTTTGGTTGGTAATTAAGTATGAAATTACGAACATTCTAAGTACCGTAAAATACTTAATTTTGATAATAATTAAGGCTCTTTGTAATTATTTAAAAATACATTAATTTTAATTTAGAATATGACATCATATTAACGATAATCATAGTTCTTATGTGATACTTGCAGATAATATGTGGATAAGCTTTGATATAGTGTAGTATATGTGAAAATAGAAGGAATTGAATATTAATAGGTAAATGGTTTGACTTTTTTGTTTGCACCATATGGTATATGTCAATTCAATTGTCACTACAGTACATCCAAAATTCGTTATTTTTATTGTTATCTTGAAACCACAAGTACAAAAATGAAACTTTTACCCAACCACAACTTTTTATGTATAGGCTTATCAAAATACTTTATTATAGTTTTCAAGTGAGTAAAAAGTACTCAATGGATTGGACTACTCTGGATTCCGATTAAGATTTAAAGGAAGTGATTGAGATAGAATTTGAGTGGTCTTTTTCAATTAAAATTGATTTTTTTTGTATAAAATATTCGATTTGAGTGAGGAAATGACCGCTACATGCCAGCGGTATAACAAACAACCCCAAAAGCTCATTTGAAAATACAATAAAATAAAAATATAAATACCAGTGGAACGATTACGAGCGTTAATTGATTTTTTTTAAGACAACCCGTCAACGAAGTGAGAGTATGAACTGCATTTCTTGGAATTTAATAGAATTGGTAAACATCCTAAATTCCTAACAAATAATTTATTTTCACATGGGATGCTTGCAACCGGTTTATTCAACTAAATGATGTCCTCACGTAAGTACAACACTTAGATGGAGGGTATTTTGGTCATTATGCTACAAAGAGACCCGACCATAGTTCGGTTTTCCAACAATATATCTAGCACAATGTCTTAGAAGACATGAATATTTTTAAGTATATGTATAATATTTTGAAGTATGCAATCGAAATTTACCCGTATTTCACAATTCAAACATCTTGAATCACATATTACAGTGACATCGGGCTTGCTTTTAGTGGGCCAATCGATATGTATAGGCTGACCAGCAATATAGCCCAATGTCTATGTTTGGGTTGGGCTTCCACATGTACAACTTTTTTCTAGCCAATTGTATTTATGAACATTCTATAGGCCTTCCAGGAAAGTGGAGTACAAGTCCAAAAAATTGGAAATTCAGATGAAATTTTCATTAAATTTAACACTGTATGTTCAATCTCTATAGTGGTCCTGGTTTTTTATATTGTGGTCCTGGATTCACTTAAATTCCCTCTTTTTTTCTCAATATTTGGCTGTTCACAAATTGCATAGTTTCATAAAAACGATAAAGAAGATCATTTAATAACATAGTGACTAACGTTACCAGTAGAACGTACTCTAAAGTAAAGTATCACAATCTCATTGTAGAAATGCATTTTGTTAGAGTTCTATACATAATGTTAATTTTCAAGTCTAACATTTCTAAACACGCTTGTACATATTTGGTCTATTGAACGTAACATGAAAATTGCATAACTCATCTGCGTGCATGACTATATACAAATATGACAAGCGATATTGTCGACCATCGACAATCACCACACTCCACCCATGCCTTCCCACACACACACACAAGGAAAAAAAACAATGGAAAGGAACAAGATGCATGTACTCCTACTTGGTTCCATCACCATCACCATGATAGAAACACAAGTATAAATCTTAACCTGAGGTCCATGTCCCCACAACCTGGCATGGCTACAGTAGTAAAAGGCCACATTTTCACATTTACACCATGTGAATATGTTCTTTCTTTGTTACTATCAATCTCACTTGTCATATTTCTACATGAAGGATAATTTTCAATAGTACTTTTGTTATGATAAAGTTTTCCATGTGCAAGAGATAATTTGTACTGGTAAAACATTTAACACTGATATAGACAATTCTTATACTATAAAAATGTACATTTCAAACTTACGACAAAATTCCAATAAACAAGACTAGTGATTAATTTATACAGGGCATTATCAGGACAAAGTACAATGGGGCGTTTCGCCACTCCTATAGCAAAAAGTTTAACAATTTTAGGTTTCACCTATTCTAACCTCGAGAAAAATTATGTCTGTAATTTCGTTCCGAGTTTAGAATCCTGGATCCGGCACTCAGACCTTATAGTAACAACTCATGTGAATATGTGATATTGTGATGTGAGGGAAAGGCTGTGGAGTTAGTACAGGAAGGTAGGCCAGCCCAGAAGATGCATGAAGGTTGAAATAATTGATCTGCTTTGAAGATGGTACTTGATAGTGGGCCTGAAAGCCCAAATTTTCTTCTGCAGGCTTTCTGATTCCTCGTGAAACTCCAATCAACACTTAGTTTGATGCTGTTCTGACAATGTTTCTCTTCTTTTCACTAGTCACAACTATATTCCAGTTTCTGATGAACCATGGTTGAGTTCTTCCTATAATTATAACTTATCAGTACTGTATATGGATGGTTGTAGATTTTCGCACTATTTGATTTGAGATTTGATATAGTGTCCTGTAGGGACGATACTATATGTATTGGCAGCACGAGTTCGGCACATCGTGAACACATGAAATTACAAATTTGTCAAATTTTGCTCTCTTACTTTCTTTTCAAGGGCACCTTCAAAGAGGGCACACCAATATCTTATATATATCGAGACACAGGACTAATAGTGAACTCGTATCTGTTTTTTTTGGAGTGCACCAGTAGACCCTCTTAGACCTAACTCATATGATAGCATATTAGCAGCATGCACAAGTAAATCATACAATACAAGTTGAGTACCTAGTACAAGTTGGAATTACATCTAAGTGGTCACGAATTTAATTTTTCGAAATTGATGTTTTATTGTATTAAAAAGAATATGTAAAAGAAAGTTGGTAAAAGTTTTGCAATTAAAATAACTACCTGCATCTATTCCTAATTTATATTGGTCACATTGACTCACATACTTTGATCCAATCCTTGAGACTTTTTGGGTGTAATGATTTAAGTCCTAGCCAATACTCACAGTATCACAATAATACAACCCATATGGTGCAAATTGAGATTGTCTCCAAAAGAAATGCTTTCAATCCTTTTCTTGTGTAACTATCCAATAAAGCATGTCTGACCATATGGATAAAGGAAAAGGTGTGCTCTTTTCCAGAAATTAAGAACCAAGTTTTGAGTTGGACAAGTGGGATTTAACAGTATACTTTACAAAAGGCAAAAGGGACAAGAACTAATCATGTGCAATACACATGCTTAAGCATCAAAGTTATTCATCTTTTCAGAGGTTTATCGTAGGTTTATAGCGAGGTGGTCTCGCCGTTACACATACTACTCACAAAGAACTTAAATTCCACATGCAGGTTTTATACAAACCCGATATAGTTTGTGGTATTAAATGCATTTGGGGGCTATATCGGATGAAAAAACCCTTTTTACCATAGCAATTTCCAGGGAAATGGACTAGTTATACTGGAAAATTACATACAGTCTTCACATACAAAATATCTACAAACTACTATCATCAGCCCAAAAAGGAAAAGGAAAAAAGAAAAAAGGAAAATTCAAAACAATGGTTAATCGACCCAAACCACATCGAAAACATGGTAAGGTTCTCATATGCGATGGTGCTGTAGTTGCAAGAGCCTCGAATAGGCGCCTTCTGGCCGGCTGATTAGGTCACCATGGCTACCTTGTTCGACAATTCGCCCATCTTGAACCACCCCAATACTGTCTACTCCACGTATGGTGGATAACCGATGGGCGACTAGAACAGTAGTTCGCCCTCTCATGAGCCTTTCTAGTGCCTCTTGTAACACACATTCTGATTCCGCGTCTAGAGCACTAGTTGCCTCGTCGAGTAGAAGTATGGATGGGTCCTTCAGAACTGCTCGTGCGATTGCAATTCGTTGCTTTTGACCTCCGGACAGCTGAACTCCTCGTTCCCCCACAGGAGTTTTGTAGCCTTCAGGTAAGCCACTCACAAATGTATGCACATTAGCGGATCTAGCAGCCTCGATCACCTCTGCTTCGGTTGCCCCTTCTTTCCCGTAAGCAATGTTGTCGAATATACTTGCAGCAAACAATGCAGGCTCCTGTTGCACAAGTCCGATTTTCTGTCGAAGTGATTTCAAGTTCAATCTTCGAATATCTTTTCCATCAATCATAACTTTACCGGATAATGGATCGTAAAATCTCTCAATAAGGGCAATGACAGAACTCTTTCCTGATCCACTGGCCCCGACTAGGGCTTGGCTCTGACCTGCTCGGATTCTCAGACTGAAGTCCTTAAACACAATAACATCTGGTCTGGACGGATATGCAAAGTCGACATGGCGTAGCTCAATCTCACCACGAACAGATTCAACAGGCTCAGCTTCACAGTCATCTGGATCTATCCGTGTAGGGCGATCCAGAACCGAGAATACAGACCCAACTGCTTCTCCACCTCGGATGATTTCCGGAGCAAGACTTACGGTTTCGGCCACAGAATTCGCTGTGATAACTAACACCACAAAGACCTTAATAACCTTTGAGAAAGTGGAAACCCCATTGTTCACCAAATGAGCACCATACCAAAGGATAAGAGCTTCAGACGCATAAAGAGCAAGCTGTGAAAGACCGAACAGAAACCCTGAACTCTGGCTGCGGCGAAGACTTTGACGTTGAGGTACATTGAGCTCGTTGCAGAACAGAGAGAGGATCTTTTCTTGGGCGTTAAACGCAGCAACTGTTCTAATGTTGCTTACACCTTCCCCTGCAATCATGCTAGTTTTAGCATGAGCTTTTGCAGTATCTCCAGCAAAACCTTTCAGAGACAGTTGCTGCAATATTCAAGATTAATGAATCGTTAATTCACCTGTGTCTCAAGATACAAAGCCCAGAAAATCATAATGCAAACCGCTAACTCATGCACTTATTTCATATCAAGAAATGGTTTTTCATACTATCCAGTTAGATTAGATTCAAGGTCTCAAGGATATTATCAGTTCATAACTTAGATTTCATATCACATTGGAAACAAATCATACTAGAGTATCACATGTGATCAGAGATGATTATCTATATGGTTAAGTCTATGGTAGATTAGCAATGAATAATATTCCAGATAAATTCAGACAGACATTATAAAATGCACTGCCACCCTCTCCAGTCTCCATAGCATTAACTTTGGCCCCAGAAGTTTCAGGTTTACAGAAATACAGCTAATTGCAATCCAGTGTCAGATGGTGAAAAACATCAAGAAAGAAGGGGGGAAAACCATTATTGTCTGTGATTGTTCTTTGGTGTCTTGTATTGCCTAAATGCTAATATTTGGTTCACACTGGGAAATTGAAAGATACATGCACATGCCAAGCTGTTGCAGTGACACTCTTTGTCTTTTTGTGGCCAAGGGGACAATGAATTTGGATTCCAAGATTCAAACATTTGACTGATAAAAGAACCAAGATTAAAGTGTAACTATCAAAAGTACCCTTGAGTTCTTGATTATGGTAAATAATCTGGAATTACTGAGCAAATGACATTTTGTGAGGATTTGGTTTGTTACCTGAGCAAAGTTTGCAAGGACAAGAAGAGGGAAGGTTCCAAGTATGAGCAGTGAAACCCTCCATTCAACAATGAAGGCAACTATGAAAGAAGTGAGAAGAGAGGTCATGTTTTGCAATATGACAGATATCCTTTCAGCTATGGCTGACTTTACGTCCGCCGCATCAGTCGCTAGGCGAGCTGCGAGGAGGCTCGAGTTGTTCTCTTCCTCGTCGAACCATCCGACTTCATTCCTCAAAATGGCTGTAATAACGTAAAATAAAAGCATATTACAATAAGATCATACACTAGAAATGATCATAGACAGTAAATGAAAATGACGTTGCTGTTACCTGCAAGCATCATCCTCCGGACTCTTGTCGTAAGATTCTCTCCCATGATACTAAAGAAGTAGTGCTGAATTAGGTATGCGACAACAGCATAAATACCTGCTCCAATGTATATGAACACGTATTCCTTTGTTTTACGTTCCATGGCTGCAGGATTTGTATAGTAGAACACCTCTATCATATTACTCATCACAATCGCGAAAGTTGGGCCAATGAACCCAGATAGGACAGAGCCTATAGCTCCCATAATCGAATAAGGCCATTCTGGGGCATTTAACTTGAGCAAACGGCAGAAGTAGTTAGCTGGTGCTGGATTCTTCTTATCATTTTCGGCATTGGATATCATCTCTATGCGACCATCGGCACCTGTGCTGTAAGAATAGCTCAGGTTTCTCAAACTCCCAGAACGTAGGCTAAGAGACTTTGTCGATAATGAGTAGCTTAGCCGTGAAGAGCGGTTCCTATGAGTAGTAGAAGGATTTGAGAAATCTCTGGTCCCTATCATTTCTTGGAATCTTATCAAAGAAGCATATGCCCCAGCTTTGGAAATAAGTTCTTCATGGGTTCCGGTTTCAACAACTTGTCCTTGTTGTATGACCGCAATAGAGTCAACATTTCTTATTGTTGAGAGGCGATGAGCTACCACTACCGTAGTTCTTCCAACCATGAGACGGTCTAAAGCTTCCTGAACAATGCTTTCTGAACCTGCATCAAGTGCGCTGGTCGCTTCATCAAGTAAAAGTATTTTTGGATCCTTTAGCATAGCCCTCGCAATTGCAATTCTTTGCTTTTGGCCACCGGATAATTGGACACCACGTTCTCCCACCTGGATTTGGAACGAACAACTTGATTAACAACCGATCATTAAGTCGATTTTATATAGTTTGCATTTATTTAGTTTGTTGTTCTATCACTTAACCAAATGGAATAATTTATTGTAAGCACTTAACACAGGGTGATTATTAAAAGAACCAACCTGAGTGTTGTATCCATTAGGAAGCAAGGTTATAAAGCTATGAGCATTAGCGGCACAAGCAGCAGCCTCAACTTCCATCATGGTTGCATCAGGCTTGCCATACATGATGTTGTCAAGTATTGTGGTAGCGAAAAGAGCAGGTTCTTGGTTCACCAAACCAATCTGATTGCGCAACCATCTCAGTTGCAATGTCTTGATGTCAACATTGTCTAGTAAAATTTCTCCTATGAAGTTGAAAATACAGATACGTTAGTTTGAACTAATCACTCTTGGCCAGATTCTGAATTAAAACAAGTAGAATTCATTAATTACCCTGGTTGGGATCATAGAATCGTTCTATCAACGAGACCACAGTACTTTTTCCTGAGCCACTTCCACCAACAACCGCAACTGTCTTTCCCGCAGGGAAGAAAATGGAAAAATCTCTGAAGATGATGACATCAGGTCGTGACGGATAGCTAAACATCACATTCTTAAACTCGATGTTCCCATTCACATCAGTTAGGCACTTTCCATCCAATTCGTCTTGAACAATTTTTGGTTTCTGCTTGATAATCTCCATTAATTTGAATCCCGCAGCTTTACCTTTGCTGAACGCCCCAAGGTTAGAAAATGATTGACCCAAGCTCCTGTAAAAGTGAATGCATTATTAGAACTCTTGAATACTAAATAGGACTATAAACTGTATTCAAGATGAAGTAGTTTTAGCAATACTATCTTACATGCCACCAACAATGGCCGAGAAAATAGCGGTGAATGCCTTTCCACCATCTGTCTGTCCGTTTCTGATAAATACTCCAGCATACCAAAATACAAGAGCCCAAGACATGCATGCTATACCATAAGTACATCCTAATCCAAGACCTTTGGCCATTCCAGCCTTGTATCCCAGCTTAAGCGTGTTTTGTATCAGATCCGAATATGCACCCAGGACTTTCGTCTCGCCAACATATGAGTACACTGTCCTTACTTGTGCAATTGACTGCATTGACAGAACCAAACATTAGTGAACAGAATAGCTAATTTCTACAGTACTTTTTTATTCTGAAGTAGTTAGCATTGTAAGTTTGTAAGAGTAAGGCTTCATTAACTTTATCCAAAGCTCACCTGTTCAGCAATTATTCCAGCATTCGCATAGGATTCACGACTCTTGGACGTGAGCCCCGTTAGAGTGTATGCGTACAAACCCCCTGCAAAGGCGATTCCAGGAATCACAGCCACACTGAGTAGAGCCAGCTTCCATGCCGAAACGAAACCAACCACCAATCCCGCCAAAAATGTCGAGAGATAATGGATGAAATTACCAACCTACAACCACCACAAAAATGAGTTAGTCCTAGTAATTACAGAACCACAATATAACTCACCAAACACTTCCAACCTAGTCAAAGAGTCAAAGGATAGTGAAGCTGGCGCAGGTTAACTACTCTTGCTAACATGCACCACTTAAGGGATAGGGACCGCAGTAATGGCTGCCATTAAAATGATCCTTTCTTTCCTTGTGTGGCCTAACACTTGATCTGTATACTGTACTATCATGTTGTCACTATCCAAATTGCACGGTTCAATTATAACACTTATCTTCGGTTTAACCGTATTCTAAATTCGAATACAGTCACACTTCACACCATAAACATGAAAACAAATCTACCTTCTCACTAATGGCATCTTGAACAAGAAGAGTATCGGTCGAGACGCTAAACACGATATCACCGGTTCTTGCATCCGTGTCGAAGAAACCGACGTCCTGTTTAAGCACTGCTTCCAAATACCTCTTCCTCAACGTACCAACCTGCCTTTCACCAGTGTACATCCAACATGCTATCTCTGTTTACACAATAAAAATGCGTTCTTTGAACAAATTGTACCAAGAATATAGAAAAAGAAACCAAAGTATCAACAGTGATGGAGACATTTGGATGGGATAATTCAATCGAATAGGAAAATTGATAGGTGAAGCGCATAACGACAATGAGCCGGTCCAAGGACCACGTGCAACTGATCAGCAACACCACCAAATTGGACTAACTAAAAACAAATTGACACCAAATTACTATTACTATTAAAGTTTGATTCTTTCACTTGATTTACTTTTAATACAGTTCATGAGAGTTCAGATTGTGTCAATCAAATCTCACAAGTTCTTTACTTGACTTCTGCTAATTGTTTATAGTCCAATATTCTTTAAAGATTGTTTGTCATAATAGTAACGGACATGTTAATCTTAATCCAATATCCACGAGTTCACGTTCACTATGTGCCATATACAACTAAAAATTTAAACTTTGTTAAGTTAATATTACACTCACATGAATTAGTTATGTTGAACTATTATGCCAGAACATAGATCACTAATTACTCTGTTTTACACCAAATCATAAATTTTCTAAACTAGGCCACAAAGAATCTGCTAGATAAGGAATGGAAGTGAAATATTGAATGCAAATGAAGAATGTAAAGATTAGATCAGAAAGCTAAAACAAACCTGCGTATGAAGAGAAGCAGACAATCAATCCAAGATACACGAAATACAGAGCATACTGCACCAAATTCAAGAAACCACCAATCAGATCTGATTAACGGAACTAAAAAAGCTCAAATTGATCAACAAAAAGAGCAAAAACCAAACCTTTGCAACTTCATCAGTCATCTTATGAAGATCCATTTGGTTCTTGCCAAACCCGTTGACCATTTGACCGAACAGCAGAAAGAACACAGGCATGGAAGACCCGTGAATGACAGCTCCAATACTACCAGAGATCATCAAAACGTAGTCGTATTTGTCCGCAAACGAGAAGAGCTCGTAAAACGGCAAGCTCTGCTCCTTCTTCTTCTCTGATTCGACCGGCATTGCTTTCACGTCAGCTGAATCCGCCATTGTTGGAATGGAATCGGAGAAAAAGCAGCTATCTTTAGACGTTTCGTGGAAGACCCTGCTCGGGTTGGGGTCTAGAGTGGTAGTGAAGAATCAAGTGACCGTTGTTGCATTTTTACTACATGGGTTGGAGAGAGTGAAGTGAGTTACTGGTTCTGTTATATGAGTGATATTGGAGTCTATAATTAAGTTCAAGAATATGGTGTATTAGTAGTAGTAGTAGTATAGTGGTACTAGTACTAAGCTAAGCTCATTAATGGCTTCAGCTAGAGAGGGAAAGTGACTGATCAGAGAGAGGAGAGAGAGTGTCTGTGTGTTGGGTGAAGGAAGTGAGGTTAGTTTACTTATAGAGAAGGAGGAGGCAACAATGGTGGGGTTTATTGGGAAGGTGTATTTACATTTTATTCCCCGAAATATGTGGAATAGCATATCCACGTTATTAGAAAATATTATTATTATTTATGAGTGAGTTCGATGTTGAGATGTAGCATGAATATTGAAGAATTGAAGTATAATGTCAAATCATAAATATGTGTCAATCTATATAACTATATTAAGAGAGCTCGTTTAATATTAAGATATTGTTTGTCTAACGATTAATTAAAGTCCATTTTTAACTAAATTATTATCTCATGAAGATGTGATTTTAATTGTGTTGTCAACACTCAACACCCATATTTAAGCCACCAACTATAAATAGTTCGATTCATTGTGTTATGATAATTTAATATGCTAGAATTGGCTTAATTTTACATCACCACAAATCAATCATAATTACAAAGTACATATTTAACCTTCTAAACCTTCATTTTATTAAAACCATACCTACATTCATGTTCAAAGTTAATTGAATCAATACTTATCACTAAAATTTTAAAGTTTCAAGTCTCAATTAAATTTTAAGCCACAATTATATCATTAAAATATACTATACTCCAAGTGCAAGTGCAATTCTATAAAATTCCATAAGTGCAATATCATAAAAACAACTAAAAACATTAACGGTGGTTGGCTCAAGTGGTAAGGGACTTGAGCTCATTTTAGCAAGGTCTCGGATTCTAGCTTTGTGGATGTAAAAAATATCGCTGGGATAGTCGCCCTCTCAAAAAGGATCCGACAGTGCTCGATTGAATTAGTCGCATGTTACGGATATCAACGAGAAATCGAAAAAAAACAACTAAAAATATATACTTTAATTCTGTTTTCTTGATTTTAGTCGCTTGTCAAACAGTTTGTCAGGTGTATGTATAAATAGTAGTTTCCTTAGGGATGTGATTGTAAATAACCCTACTTTGAAATCTTAACCTTGGGTTAAAGGGAATCTGCTGCTAGCCTTTTGTGAATCGCAGTGCCTCTGCGGCTTTGAATTCTGTGCTCTAATAAATGTATCCAAATTGATAAATCCTTTCTCTCTGTTAAAAATACTTTTAATACAAGCCTCTGGGTATATTTTAACGTTTTGGATATGGAAGTGGAATTCCATTGGGAAGAAACTTAAAAGGAGGGATCTCATTTTAGTATTTTACCAATGAGAACCCCTATATTTATAGGGTTTGTGAAACCAATTGAACATACTTTCAAGTCAAGTTTTACCTATTGAATTAACATGTGAAAGTTAAATGTAGAAACAAATCAGGAATCTATTTTTATTAATTAACACACTCACATAAATTGAATCAATACGTGTACGTAAAATGTAAGAAATTGTATACCTAACTGTCTACTTATTACTCTAGTTTTAAGCTTCATAATCAAATTTATGTGAGAATTGGTGGAACCATGAACAGTAGAATTGAGCATGCATGATTAAGTTTGAATGATTTTGTACTTGTTAGAATGTGTTCTATTCAACTGAAAATCAATTCAGTTCATTTCAGTTCAGTTCGATTCAATAGGACTTAGTTATAATTTATATCTTACTTCAGTTCAGTTCAGTAAATTTCAGTTGAAAAGAACACAGTCTTAATCACTTATCACAGAGTTAGTATTCTATATATGTCAATTAAATACATGATTTTTCTCCGTTGAGTTTAAGCAGGTCGCAATTGATATGCATAGTTGTAACTTGGATATTATCAAGCCTATTTCATTATCGTACCTTCAACAAATTTATGCTAGAAGAAAGAAAGAATGTTAATGAAGAGACCCATCTTCTCCTACCTTCTGCCACTGATCATGAATAGCCCTTTTAAATTCATTAGTACTTGGCCACTGTTCATCTTCTACCAAGTAATTCAATTGAGTGTTAGTTTTATGGGGCATAGAGATAAGAAGGATCCGAGAGTTTTAACACATTAGGTCTTAATTAGTTGTCTCAATTTGGAAGTATATGAATCCATACACCTTGCACGCGAGAACTACGTACTTCAACAGTACGTTGCAACTTGCATACCATATGATCGTCCATATGAGTTCACGATCAATTTAAGTTGTCGTCCAACTAGCTTGGAACACCGAGTTACTGGGTGAAAGATTTACTTGAAAATGTAGAAATACACACTTCCATAAGGTTTAAATAGTTGAAGTTGGAATATAAGAAACGTGATATAATGTTGCGTGTGAAGGATGAAAGGTAAAAAAACCTTGTGATAGTGTAAAGGGACAAGGTAGATAGATAAATAGTTGATTCAGCCTGTTGCTTAATTGGGAGTCTCCCATAATATTCTACTACTATTCAAAGTAAATGGGAGTGGATTTTTATCTACTTTTGTCTCATGGTGGGTAAAAAGAGTTTTGGAAATAGTATAAACCAATCATCCTATGCGAATCATAAACCTCACTAGGTTTCTAAAAGGCAACGATCCGTTCCAAAGGGAAAGGTTCTTGTGTAGGTGAAATAAGTTAGTATGCAAAACCACATTATCTAGGTATAAGTAGTTACAATCCTTATCTTTTTATAGTGATGTTAGTAAGTGTAGATCTGGGTGTAAACTCACTCATAGTAGCATGCAAATCATTTAAGGGACATTAACTAAATCGTAATAACTAATGAGTACGGTATGTTTAGACTCAAAATGCATAAATCAATTAGATCCGAACGAGTCACTCTTGAGTTTAGCATGGATGTTCCAACTCATGTTTATTGAGTTTTTACAACCGAGTCGAACTCAGAACATCACTTTTTAAAGTATAAGTAGTTAAACTTTATTCGAATCATTTACATTCGAATGAGAGTCATAACTCATAAAGTGGTGTAGTGGATTGAGCTGGAATGATAAGAAAGATGTCCATAATTTAATCTCTAATAGAGATATAAGGTGGTTTAGAGCGTGAGAAGTAATTATAATCTTTACCGTTCAAGAGAAAAAAATCATTTACATTCGAATAACACTGTTATATACTAGATAATCATAATGGCCAACATTATCAGCATGCCAAATAATTGAAATTGACCATATCCTAAACCTTCAAAATGTAAATCGATCCAACAAAAATGACACAGAATACTATACCCACGTTAATTCATGTTTGATGTGATGCAAAAAATTCGTTGATGGAAACAAAACATGAAACGAAGTTTCACTTTCACAAATAATAATTTGCTTGCCTTTTTCCACATCTACCCATTCATAACCATACGTCAATCACATGCTTCTTTCTCATCAAAACCCTTAAAACTTTTTTAATTTCTTTTCATCCTGATAGATCATGACATAATGCTTTAAAAACGCTGTAAAGTCGAAACAACATGAAACCAAACAGACTACTAGAAGATGTCTGTCCGTTTCATTATTGGATTAGGTGGACTCACCATATCACAAAATCGATACTATTAATAGTTTTTCCATTTAATTATCTATTAGTTGTACATTAGATCAAGTGGTTGTTGCTAAATCGACTAGCCAAACATTCCCTTACTGATGGATCTATCGATCAAGTGATGAGATGATGATATCCTAAAACCAGCTCAACCTTCCACAATTCATATCTTTGTAGGGTGGGGGCTTATTGGGACACCCATGCACATGTGGTAAAGGGGACGACAGATTAATGTGTGTTTGCTTTGTGACTCTGTCAATGTTGCAATTTGCAATCGTACTCTAATCACAAAAACTATATGTTATACGATTTATCACTTTAATGATCGATCTTCGACCCGTTTAATTTCGTATAGTGTGGCTTGGTGAACAAACACCATATATATCGACGATGATTAAGTAAAATTAAATTTAGTCGACACTGTTCATCTATTTAATGAAATTATTGAGTCTGGTAGAACAAATTTAAACAGATCATAGTATATAAGCGAAAATTTGTAGTGCAAATAAGTGGCAACCAAGAATTAGGCATGATCTGTTCGAAATTGTACTATGATTAACAGATCTATGTGCAGAATAGAGAGTGGTTAATGGTCCCTTAATTAGATCGTAATTAGATCGTGATCAAGATGAGAATATTTGAACATTTAGGAGGTGGTTGACTTAACAGAATGAAATAATATCATTGACACAAATTGCACGTATAAATTTGATTACACAACAACAAACTTAATTAGTGGCAAAATGTCAAAGCATTTTGTAAGCATCACAAATAAATCCAATTAATTTTCATGAGTTAATTAATTGATTAATCTAGTATCTAGATGTTAGCATGTAACAGTCACTCAAACTTTGATCGTCCTAGTAATACGCTATGCAAATCGACTACCTTCACTGTTTTGATGTTCCCAAAAATAACCACAATTTAAAACAATCAAGTGTGTAACGTTACGGAACAAAAAATGAAAAAGAAATTTACCGCTAACTTTTCAACTAGTTTTTTTAATTTAATGAATTTTTTTAATAAACAAGCTAGTTGATTTGATAACATAACCAAGTTAGTTTGTTAAAAAGAAGCTATATAACCAATTATCAGTTAATTATTCAGCTACCAGCTATATTTTCAGCTAGTTTTATTAAACACCTTTAAGTATTCAACTAGGAACTACTATTATATAATACCGGTACTTACAAACAAACATTAAAACCGTTTAACCCATGTTAAGACTTGAATTCGAATATGGACTTAGACCATCAATAGCATAAAGGTAGTATTTAAAGTTTCACCCTGGAGATGAAATTGAGTTCTATGACATAGGAGCAGGTCCATGCTAATTGAGTAATTATACAAGCTCACGAGGCATGGACAATAAAGTTAGCATCATGGTCCGAATCAACCGAGCTAGTTAAACCTAGAGCCATAGGCTAGCTTACAATTAAGAAACAAGAATAAAATCGAACCCAATCAAACAAATTAATACTATATTTTGTTCTTTAAATTGTCAGAGGAATCTAGAAATATGGATCGAGGATATTATTGTCGTCATAGTCTTTTCATCATTAGCTTGTCAATTCATGTTCATGAAATCCATGCAAATTGCAATCTTCATGCAGTCATGAAGATACGCCTAAGACTCTTCTACAAATTGGGTGAATCAAATTCACATTCCGCTACGAAATACGCACAAGACACATGGTTAACTGCTTGTTTCATAATAGATCGAGATTATAAAATTTTATAAAAATATTTATCCGATACGAATATGCAAAGGAATTGAGACATTGAGAGGTGACCAATTGCAAATTAAGGATATCTAGATACATCGCATAAGGGTGGAGTAAAAATCACAAAAAACACAAATATTAGTGTCGTAGTCCACCCGTGTGAAAAGCATCACAAAATGATGGCTACAGTTCATATATAATCTACATTTCAAAAAACACTACATGAACTGAAGTTTTTTGTTTGTTTCGTATTTAAAAAATGTACATATATAATACTACTAAATTGGAGTACTAGACAGTCTAGACTGCAGCAAAGTAATATAATTATAAATAATTAGGTGTAAAGATCATATTAGAGTCGCTAATACGACCCCATCGGTCTGCTAATCCTTGACAGAAAAATAGTACCTGTGTTCCCTTCCAGGCTGCGTCTGGTCATATACAAGAGTACAAGTGTACAACTCGAGCATGTAATAAACTTGCTATTAGCTAGACGATAATAAATTTAGTACATCAAGATTAGTTAATTGTATATCGTATGACTTTTTACAAATTTTTGAAATAAGTAACTGTTTCCATAAAGAGTTTCACCATCTATATTATTTCGAGAAATAAGTAACAGTTTTCATAAAGAATTTCACCATCTATATTATTTTGAGGTGGTGAAACATAAAATTATATATTCAGTTAAGTTCAATATATATTTCATTACAAACATTATACAATTAGAGTGATGATAGTATATTCACCCTTTTTAAATTTAGTAAATAAATTATATTTCATTTTAAGAATATACTATATAATATAGTTTAATATGTAATATGGATTTGAATATTTTAATAGTTTCTATTTTGTAATAAAGAAGTTGATTAAGTAAGTAGCTTCGGTTGTGCTGTAGCTGCTTTTTAGGACAATGGAGCAGCTGATGCTAGATAGTTTTAAATCTTTCGAATAGTTTTTGAATTAAGAGCTAATTACATATTATAGCCATGTGCTTAGCTCTGCATAGTGAAGCTTCATTCAACATTCTAGCTAAGCTTTATACAACAATTGCTCGTGATTAAATTATTTTATAAGAACCACTTTTTTGTTTTATTATATTGTTAGTTTCTTCGTGCTTGCAACAACTTTTTGAAAGTCTTGATGAAAATTAGGGTGCTTTTTTTTAAAAGAACAAAGCTTAACAATATTGTATTAAGGACCCTGGACTTGCTGCATTGCTATATTTGACAAGATATGCAATTTTTGGTTACACTTGCCAACTTTATCCGGTCGAAAATAAAAATCGATTAATGTTAAAATGAATCGATCATCCTCTAAATTCGAATCACATTAAAAACCTATCCATAAAACAAAACTTCTTCAAACACCAATCACATTCTAACCTCGTACCCCACTAACCAATGCAATAAACTTATCACACAATCTACAAAAAGACGATCAAAATAATCAAAGACAAAAGATAACGCCCACCATGGGGCTCGAACCCATGACCACAAGGTTAAGAGCCTTGCGCTCTACCAACTGAGCTAGACGGGCTGCGTTGCTTGATCAAATCCATAGAACCAATATATACTATAATTAGATAGAAATTATAACCAAGGATTATATGATTTGTTTGTTGAGTGGCTTGTTAAACACTGTTAATTATCCCTATCAAGCCTATCACATTTCCATGTTACAAGAATTCATCTAACGTTGAATCCTCATGGACTAGCAATCTTGAAAGTTTAACTTTCTCCCATGTCTTTTTATGAAAATTTCTGAATTCAAGAAGTACATACATTACCTTGTAATGTCATAGTCTTACCATATTTTAATATAAAGACCATATAAAGGACCACACACCAAAGACCAAAACTGGACCACATTTTTGGAGTCCGTGGGCGTGGATTATGTGACTCTCTGACCCCCTGGCCATGCATGTCTACACTTAACTTATATGGTTATTATACCCACTAATTAATCTCAATTAACAAATTTAAGATATCATTATTCCATTGATCATCTTTAGAACTTTGCTCATATTAATCATCATTGATTATGTACACTTTTAGAAGCCTGTAACAATTATAATGGTAGTACTGAATTTTTGGTCTCTCGAGCCTCAAAGGTTAAATTAGAATGATTGCTTGGCGTGCCCTATTCTTTGGCACTTGCTCATAATCCTCCATCATTTCACATGAATTAATTCATGTTATGTGATATGTCTATGCAAACAAGGAAACAAACAAACGAGCTCATCCACATTCTAATTGTTTTTGGTTTTAGCTTGTCATGTAAAATCAAATGTTTATTCTTATCTTAATGGAATGGATTACGAATTTGCATTCGAAATTGTAACAATAAGTATATTCGAAGCATTTGTAGTTTCGCTTATAGATAATGTGAATAAAAACTTTATAAAAAATTTTCTATGACACGCATATGTTATGATAATAAGTGTTTGATGTAATATCACTAACGCTTTATATAAAGCCGTAAATATTTTTAAACTAGTTGTATGTTTTTCTATACGAATAAAGGGAATATAGTGTCATGTTAGTAAACCTTTGTTCTACAAATGTCAGGACAATTTGATATCTTTGCAATTGAGTCTTATGAGTGAGCCTGGTAGTTTGATATAGGAAATGGATTTGCTCATTGATTTTCACTGGTGGCCACTTCTTCACACTTCACTCCATTGCCAATTTGCCATCTCCATAAAGATCTCCTTTATGACTTAATTGGTGTCTAACTACATGTGGCAAGATTGTAATGATTCATAATATATTATATGCATCAAACTTACTAGCTACAATAACAACGAAGGACAGTTAAATTGGTAAGCCGCTTCCCTTCTTAACTAATAGGTCGAATTTTCGAGTCATCTTTAACCGTTTCTAAAAAAAAAACTAGCTACTATTACATTTGATGCGAGCTTAATCCAATTTTATTATCCTACTTTTAAAACTGATAACATATAGTACCACAAACATGTAGTATCAAGCCATTTCGGGATATGGGCAGCTTTTTAATGGCCCAATTCCATCAGTATATAGTCCAGTCAGCCCATTGAAGATAATCCTACATTCCTGCATGGTCCATTTCAAAGTTTCTTGCACATAGCCCCATCTACATGAACCATCAAAATCACTAATAAGAGAAGCTACATTTGGTGTTATGCTCCATCAATACGTTGATCATAGAGACGAGTTGATATCAAACAAGGCGTGTTATGCCTTCGAGCCTCTTATATGATGGTGAAGTGTGATCCTCGACATGGGAAGTATATGGCTTGATGTCTGATGTACCATGGTGATGATGTCCCAAAGGATGCGAATACTGTTTTCGCGACAATCAAGAGAAATAGGACTATTCAGTTTGTGGATTGGTACCCAACTAGTTTCAAGTGCAGTATTAACTACCAGCCACCAACTTTTGTCCCTGGTGGTGATATGGCTAAGGTGCAAAGGGTTGTGTGCATGATTTCCAACTCCACTAGTGTCGCTGAGGTGTTCTCTAGGATTGATCACATGTTTGATCTTATGTATGTATGCCAAGCGTGCTTTTGTGCAGTGGTATGTTGGTGAGGGTATGGAGGAATGTGAGTTCTTTGAAGCTAGAGAAGACTTGACTGCACTCAAGAAGGATTATGAGGAAGTTGGTTTGGAATCTTCAGAGGGTGAGACTACTTCCAATGGGTCATCACGATGATCGTGAATAGTAGTAGTCGTTGGCGATGACCAGATGACCACTGTAATCGAAATCATGTCTAATGGTTCATCGGAACGACCGTGAGTAGTGCATTTTTTTTTTATTTATATATTTTTTTAACAATTTTAACATATTCTAGACTAGTTGGAAGTTGAAATTAACCAAATTGCATGTTTAAAACTCGTTTTAGAATTATTTTATTTAATGTTGCATTGTTCGAATGTTGTAATGCATACTTTCTAATGAAATGAAAATGAAAAACATTGAAATCAGAAAGTACAATACATGAAATATTGAGAAACAAACCAACAACACACGTTCGAAGAAAATAAACAACATAAGCAACGGAATATTAAAATAACTACTCAGGAATAGTACCACTCAAAGACTAAACATGTTCTATCATATCCTCTTGCAGCTGGAGATGGATGTCGCGACTTTCTACATCAGCCCTTCTCTTCAAATAGCCTTTAATTGAATTGACGACGGAATCCCTATGGTGGAACACATAATTATTGTTTGTCGATGTCTAATTCTGTTGCATCTTCTCGTATGTCAAAGATGATATCTTTGTAGTTAAGATATAAGTGACGCTCATCCTGCACTATCATGTTGTGTAAACAAATACAACAATTCATGAGTCTTGGAAGATCTTTTCGGGTATGGGCCAATGATGGATCCTTAATCGCTTTGAAGCGCGATTGTAGAACTCCGAAAGCACGTTCAACGTCTTTCCGGACCGCCTCTTGCTATGTAGCAAACTTAGCCTGTTTTGGAGTAATTGGCCCCTTGATAGATTTCAGAAAGGTTGCCCAATTCGAATATATACCATCTGTTAGTACCCTAAGTTGTATTCGTGACCATTAACACTAAAGTTAACGGGGGGAGCTTTACCTTGTAGCAATTCGTTGAACACGGGTGACCTTTCAACCACCGTGATATCGTTCAACTTTCTTGAAACACCAAAGAAAGTATGTCAAATCCAAGTATATTGAGATTCAACCGCTTCTAAAACAAGCGTGCATTTCTTGTTCTTTCCTTGGAATTGACCCTTCCAAGCAAAAGGACAATTCTTCCATTGCCAATGCATGCAATCAATACTTCCTAGCATACCGGGGAAACCTCTTGCCTTGTTCACCTCGAGTAGCTGACGAACATCCTCATCATTGACACTTCTCATATACATCGGGCCAAATATTGCTACAACATCGTCACATAAACGTCGTAAAGCTCTTGACCAGTAGACTCTACAACTCATGTGTACTTGTCTACCATGTCTGCACATTCACCATAAGCAAGTTAACGCATCACGGAAGTGCATTTTTGTTTGCCCGTGAAATTCAAACGTCCAAGTGCATCCGGACGTTATTGAAAATATGGATCATGTTACTCCAAAGCATTCACGATCCGGAGAAACAATGGCCTCGCCATCCTAAAACGACGTCGGAATCTGACTACCCCCATGTAGAATGTTCAACAAAGTAATCACGCTCGAGATGGTTAGAAAATGTTTCCCTTTCCCGCTCAGTGTACTCGCGGGTATATCCCGACCTTCGACGGGATTGAGATTGCTCGGTGTGGTTGAGTAGAATAGGAACAGCTTCTTTAATGAGTTTGGTAGCACGGTTGTAGTAATTGGGGTGAGTGTTTGATATGGAACCTTCGTCATCACTCCAAGTGGGGTGTTGCTCTGTATCGTCATCGGAACCAGACGATGATAGAATGTAGTTTTGGATAGTAGATGGAGACATTTTGGAGAAGTTTAGAGAACATTTTGAATTTAATAAGTGGGAGAAGGAAGAAAAATGAAGTGTGAAGAAATGAAATGAATTATGATTGTATTTATAGAGTTCAAAAAAATATAGTTGTTGGAGATATATGTTTTTTTTAAATTTATTCTGATTTGAAAAAAAATAAAAAAATAATAATAAAGACCATATGGCTGCCTGGGTGGTGTGGCCGGCCGAGGGGCTCCCATTGGAGCCCAAAGGCCGGCCAGTGCCCATGACCACTTCCCATTGGGAATGGTCTGAGGTTGATGATGGTGATGAGTACTAGACTTGGAGTTAAAAAAATGTTGAAGCCAATGGTCTTATTGATAGCTATCTTGGTTTGTTTCCTGATTACTTATGATTATGCACTTATGGTTGAAATTTCAATTTTCATGATCTGGTTCTGAATGTTGATTTCTGATAATGAGATCGATGATGTTTTGAAGTTTCTTTAATCTGAATCTATGTTTAAACCGGTTTGTACATAAGTCATGTTTTATATCGAGTCAACACCATTGCACCATACTTTACACCAATACACTGTCCAATGTAAACACTTTATTGGTGTTAATTAGTTCTAAGACTGTAATGTTTGATGATGCGAAATTAGGTAAGCCAGTTACATGTTCGAACTTGGAAGTATACAGTCAGGTCTGCATATGCTTATTTTCTATCTAAAAATCTAAAAATGCAAGCTCTACTATTATATAGTAAGTTTTTTCTTCATCGTCGTTATGTACACATGCTCCCATTTGTTTCTTTACATAGCTCCTTTAGATGCTTTAACTCTGCCCTTCACGACCACATCTTGATTTCAAAACTGATGAATGGGTGCATCTCAATCCTGCAATAATTTATAAAAATTATACAGCCTAGTCCATGCTAGCACAAGTCACAATATGTAGTAACACATTTTACTCTATACAAAATCAATTTTTAACATCTTCTTGTAATTAATTGTTGAAGAGTTGCAACAAACGCCAATGGGAAAAGTACCAACCACTCACCTAATCTAACTCCACCCAAGAGTCTTGTGATCATTTGTTTATACGTGCAAGCAACTAAAAACCACAAGCTTAGGCAACATCCTTCTACCCGGTTTGTTAGATTACAGAGACGCAACTACAATGAAATCTTCGATTCGGTTTATTAGACGATAGGGGCGTAATCGTAGGTGTCACACTGATTACCAGCCTCTCAACTTCCCAATCTCACATAGAAAATTAGATGTTACACTGATCTTCAAGATATCTCAAAATTGTTTAATATTTATCTTGAAAAGTATTTTAATTCGAACAATGAAGCACAATTAATTGTTGGTGAGACGTTTCAACTCCAACTAATAGGTCGGGATTTCGAGTCAACCTTAATCGTTTGTAAAAAAAATGTTAAATAGAATGTGACAAATAGTTGAAACGAACCTTGATCGGCCGATCGATCTAGTGACTGTTGTTGTTTCCAAGAGGTGAGGAAGGCAAAACAGGCCTAGAGAAAAGAACATAACGTGCAATAACACCACATGAGTTCTTGTCTTTCAATAAGAATTTGCCTTCAACAACATCATCTTCAGCCAAGTGCATATCCTCAGCTCTTATCCTCATGATCTGGCTACTCTTCCACCTCTTATCCACCGCAAGCCGAATCACCGACCGTGGCGATTCGCCGTCCTCCGTCCACGAACCGATGCTCTCTTGATCCATCTCCACTACATTGTTGTTACTACTATTGTTGTAATACTCGTGCAATGAGGATGTAGTGTTTTTCTCGACTCTATTCATCTTTCTTTTGTTGTTTTTGTTTTCTTGAATGAAAGTTTTAAAAGTTGTGACAAGATTTGGAATGGAGATTTTGGTGGGAGAGGTGTATTATATAGAGAGGGTAAAGAGGGTGAGGTGGCAAAAAACTAGGTGAATTAGGCGAGTGTTGTGTTTGAAGAAGATCGATCGAGTTACGCAATTCTTGTTTGTTTGTTGTTTAAGAGAAGGTGAGAGTGACACGTGGAAGGGTTTGAAAGACAATTAAGGAGATTAAATGCCATGATTTGACCAATTTAGGACATGTGTGTTTTGTGGATATGATTGTGGTCATGTGAGCTTTGCAATTAGCCTTTCAAACCCTTAACCAATTCAACGTGACCCGTTTTCGGTGGCGAGATGATGAGGTGGTGGAAATTGGTAAAAGTAAAAGTGAAAAGGATGGAGTTTGGTCATGATTTTACGCCACTTCTTCTTCTAATAAGTTGCATATTTTATCCTTTGAGTTTGTGTGGTAATGAAATCCATACTTTGAAGGCAATCTTATAGGACTTTTGGATCAAAGTTCTAGTGCTTTCTTAGTGATAATATGATTTGGTCGAAATTCAATTTTAAAAATAATATAAAATGGTCCATAAATTTCAACAATTTATGTGTAATATTTATTTCATTTATAAGTTATGCGGCATAATTTATAAATGTTACGTAAATATTATAATGGAAGAGAGTAACTCCCTTAAGAACTACTATTTTAGTAAGAGTTAGATAAACAGTGAATTCCTTGTACATGATAGAATACGAATTATTTTTAATTTTATAAATTCATATATAATATTAAATTGAAAATCTATCATTCACAAACTTGTACACTTCTACAATGTCTTATTGCTATGTTAGAGTACATTATTGTATTGCTCAATTATAGTATTTTTAGAAACTAATATCTAAACATACATAATTTATATGTTGTGTGTTTAAATATGTCACTTATTAAAGATTTTCGTTTCGTATTAAATTTTAACGAAATGAGTGTGGGTAATAGATACACAACCTAGTAGGATTGGACTTTATTTACGGGAGAAGAGGCAGTGATGCAATGCAATAGCAAGCGTGTGGTAGGCTTGATATTTAAAAGTATCGGTTCAAATCAAATCTGATTTTGTGGTGCTGATGCAATAGTTTAAAGATGGTGGCAAGGCAAGATCATCATATAATATGTGAACCATATGTTATTAGAAGATAGCAGTGTGAAATAGAGACCGTGTCTACTTGGAGACTAGTTGCGAGACCACGTATGGGCTTATTGGTTACTTACGTGGTATCCACCTGGTTTAACTCAATTTTATGGTCTTAGATTAATTATTCCATGTGATGTGAAGGTGTGAAACAATCAACTTTGTCAATTTGCTATTGGTTATTAACTCAATACTTACATTTATAAAACGGTTGAATCCTAAGAAGATACATTTACAAAAACAAAAAGGAATGTTCGATAAGTAGAGATATTGTCCGGAGCTCAATCATACAATACACAATATAAATGTTACAATATTTAGTTATAATTTTTTTAAACGTCTAAAAAATATATTAATAAGAATCAGGAACACAAAAAGTACATTGAACTAAATAATTACAAAGAAAATAAAACATCTCGTCCAAACCATCATACATGTTCTAGGATACATCATTGAAACTATCGAAATCATACAACCATCGACTAACAGAAAAACTCCAAGTCTCAACACCGTGCAGTTCTCAACCCTCCATGTAGGCTTAAAATTCGTCACAACCAATTATCTTCACCACCAAAAAGAGTCTCGATCACAGAACCAGTTTCATACTAGGAAAATTCCACCATCAATTCTATAAAAGAATTCGGTAGTGTCTTTTTTATCGAAATCCGCACCAAGGTGCGTGCTGGTTTGGTATACGCATCTATCAACCTTCACGACAACAGTGGTGCAAATGCACTATAGACCCCTCACTATGATCTTGTAAATCTACTGTTAAAATTCTTAAAACCCCATAAATGTTACTTTTTTTTTAATATCATTTGTTCATTGTTGTGTTAATTATTATCATCCTAGCCCGGATAAATACCGATAACTATATGAATTTAATTTCATTTCATTTTATAATGTGTTATTTATTTTCTAACCGAATGTCGTTTAACAATGTTTAACAATGTTTAACTTGATGATTAAACAATCCAAATTGTGAGGATCAAATTGTTTCGTTCTGTAGTGTGCACGTTTGTTGGTGCCTCAATGCAACATAATTATGAAAATATGATGTCACCTTATTTATGACTAAAATTTGGTGAATTTAAGTATGGATATGGGTAAGTAACCTGATTAATTTGAAGATGACTCCAACTAAATTAAAACAAAGGAAAACGATAATTAATACTCATCATCCATCAATGTCCTCATTTGTAAAATTTTAAATTTCGAGGGTGCAAACTGCAAAATAAAAACAACCTATAATCATCAACTCTTCCCCGTTTCCCCTAGTGTACTCTGTTGACCACACACGTGGTTCCCGACCTCGCCTCTACAACTCCACACGCCTGTCATTTTCCTAAACAAACCTTGTGATGACAATTTTACCCTCACCCATGCCCTTAACCGGTTTGCCTCATCTATTTGACAATATCGAAAATTCATAGACTGCTTGATATGCAAATTCAACTCGATTAGAGTTGAACTGTATAATGACCTATAAATTCCAGATTAATTTAATATTTATCCACATCAAATTAAGTTACTATTTATTCATTAATGATATATCCTAAACACGTTTATCGAGCATTATAGCATTCGTCTTCCAGGGGCAGCATTGTACTTCCGGGTTGAGCAGACCCTGTGAGGACCTTGTGCCTTGCTTCTTGGTGTCGAACGCTCAACACACGCCTTCCCGTGTAATTGCAATCTCTCTACTCACATAGTAATGCTTACCCTTTCCATATTCTTCTTCAAATCTATCCGAAATTTCAAAGTACGTCCTCCATTCTTTATTTAATCCTTTATCTTTCGTCATTTCGCTTTGTTAGATCAGTCAAAGATTTGATTTTTATTTTCTTGTTTCGATTAGCTTTTCAACAAATGGTTTCTGAAGCTGCTGCCGTTGCTGATGCTAATCCAGTCGATCCCCGTATAGAATCACCTACGAGGTTGGTTTTATTCAACAAATAATTCTATTCATATTCTCAATTGGGATTGGAATTGTTAAATTTGAGCTGATTTTGTGTTGCTGATTGGTTTAATTTTGGTTCTGTCAATTGGGTTTGGATTGAGTAATGTTGGGATTAACTGTGTAATTGTGGTTGATTTGGCAGTAAGAAGAAAAATGGTAAAGTGCCTAGGAAAATTCATAAGGCAGAAAGGGAGAAGATGAAGAGGGACCATATGAATGACCTGTTTTTGGATCTTGAAAAGGCGCTTGGTAAGTTCTGATTCTTGGTTTTCTAGCCAAGGCATTGTTTAGATAATCTAATTCTTGATCAGGTTAAGTAGAGTGTAGAGTACTCTGGTTATGACTGGATTAGCTTGTCTTTTTTTTCGCGGTTGAAATGGATGTTGATGGTGTATGGTTGATTTATTGATTATGTATTTATGTGTACATAGGTCTAGAGCATCCGAATAACGGGAAGGCGTCTATACTGAGGGAGACGTCTCGACTCCTTGGGGAGCTGCTTTCGCAGGTGGACAGTCTCAAGAAGGAGAATGTAGCTCTTATTTCAGAATCTAATTATGTAAGGAGCCTCTTGATAGTGTATTTTAGCATTCGTATGTGTTTCTTCATTGATTCGTATGAATTGCAAATGTTGTTTACAATACTTCCTTGAATTTCATATGTTTTTATTTTTGCTTTTTCCCTGGGCTCCTAACTTTGATTAGTTATTGTACTATTGGTTTGGAAGGATATGAGTGAGAAATAGATGTTTTGTAAGCAAGTTTCGTAAAAGATCTGATGTTCCTAATCACATTAGTACGTATAAGGTGAGTGTGCCGTACAGTTGGGTCGGGAGGGGAAATCTTGTCTTTTATAAGAATTTCGCTGTTTTGTATCAGTATAGTGTATAGAGAGCTACCGCTGCGTGAATGGAATTTGACAGGGAATTTCTTTTTGGATTTCAGTGTTTTGTGACTTAGAATCTTTTACTTGTAGTCGCATTTTTTATTCGTTTGGGAGGGGAATGAATCGACATTCCATGTTTAACGTAACTTGTGCTAAATTTGTCCGTCGTGTTATTATTCTATTTAAGGATTCTCTTTGTGACTTACTTTTCAGTTTAGAACTTTATGTTGTCTAATAGACTAGAAAAGCTTTTGAATATTCGTAAGACTAGGCGGACATGTTCCTTTAGTGTATGAAAGCACGAGGGAATTATGTATGATGGAAATTGCACATTGAGATTACAAGTTATCAGCACATTTTCCGTGTTCTTTATACGTATATATTTATTTCTGTACAGGTTGCTACAGAGAAGAAGGAGCTGGTTGAGGAAACTTCTGCATTGGATGATCAAGTCAAGATACTGCAGAGGGAGATAGACGAGAGGGCTACTAAGTGTTTAAATACAGAAATTCTTCAACCTATGAGCAACGACTCAACAAATCTAGTCGGTCATGCACCAGAACCAACACCAGTTCTGGCTCCTTTATTTGTCATGCCATTACATCATGAATCTGAAGCATTCCAAGAGGTGAATATGCCCAAGACGAATATCAGCAGGCCACGTCCACGTTACCCTTCAACTTCTGATATATGGCCTTCTCATATCCTCGCGAAACAGACAACTGCACCTGAGGATGTTTGAGGTATTTAGAAACCTATAGCGTACAGAATTAGGAAATACAAACATTGCTTCTAGCTGATGTATGTGATTCAGAAAAGTGAGTATACGACGTGTTATTATGATTTGTTTGTAGACTTCGTTAATGTTGAGTTTATCCTATGAGTTATGTTTATGACTGCATTGCTTTGTGGTTCTACTTGATGCCATTTGTTGGGCTAGCATTCCTGCTCTTGCATATAAGATGACCAAAAACTGATTCATGATTTCCAAAATCAAACTAATTCGGGGGTATCGAACTTGTCGTAATGGATAAATCGTGGCCAAAATAAACTTAAGGGCGAATTTCATAAAAATCCCTCATTGTTTGTGCCAATTACAGATTACCCATGTTTGAAGTATTACATATAAACCCATTTTTCACTTCCGGCATTGACCCCGACGAATACGTGCTATTTCTTCCTGATATGGATTAGTCATTACATTATTAGGCATTAATTTAAAAAATAAAATATACAAGTGAATAAAATTTAATTCTTTCTACCATCTTTTTCTCCTCCACCCTCTTCTTCTTCGAGACTCTCTAACAATGTCCACCACCACCATTCACCGGCCAACCACAATTGCCACCACCATCATCTCCGATACACCACCACCTCAACAAATTCGAATCACAAAAAGAATCAAAGAAGGAAATCCATTTCAAACTCCGATTGAGATCGAATTGGAGCTTGAAGAACTCAAACCGGAACAATTACGATTGGAGCTCTAAACAGCTCTCACCGGAGCAGTTTAGAGCTCCGGCGAGAGTTGTTGTTAAGAGCTCCGATGAGAGCTCTCATCGGAGCTCTTTTACACCTCCGGTTGGAGCTGCATAGAGCTCCAATTAGAGCGGTAAGAAAATACAAGTGAATAAAATTTAATTCTTTCTACCATCTTCTTCTTCTTCGACTATCTCTAACAATGTTCACCACCATCTCTCCAGCCAACCACCACCACCATTCACCGGCCAACCACCATCATCTCCAATACACCACCACCTCAACAAATTCGAATCACAAAAAGAATCAAAGAAGGAAATTCATTTCAAACTCCGATTGAGATCGAATTGGAGCTTGAAGAACTCCAACCGGAGCAATTAGTTAGCTTCGATTGGAGCTCTAAACAGCTCTCACTGGAGCAGTTTAGAGCTCCAGCGAGAGTTGTTGTTAAGAGCTCCGATGAGAGCTCTTTTACAGCTCCGGTTGGAGCTGTATAGAACTCCAATCGGAGTTGTAAAAGAAGAGCTCCAAACAGAGCTCTAATCAGCCCGATTAGAGCTCCGTTTGGAGCTATTCAAAGCTCCTGCAGGAGCTTTGAAACAGCTCCGACTGGAGCTCTCTTAAAAGCTCTGATTGGGTCATCGAAAATTGACCCAATCGGAGCTTATAGGTTTCCATTTAGACCCATTTCAAGCTTTGAAATGGATCTCTAATGAAGATGTGCTCTTTTTTTTTCTTTTCACTTTTGATTTTAAATGGTTTTGGACTTGAATTGCTAGTTAAATATTTTGAGAAGTGTGTTACAATATTATTTTGGTTTATTTTGTACTAAAATTTTATTCTTAAAAATGTATTTCAATATAATTTGGGTTAATTTTGCAAAGAAAAATGTATTCTTAAATTATTTTTTAATTTGTTTGGGTTAACTTAGTGAATGACATAACATAAAGTTCAACTTAATAAATTAAAAATATTTGTTAACAATTGTGTAATAATCTTGCAAAGTCAATTACAAATACACCCAGAAATAATTACATGGCATGCCAAATCATCACAACCGTGTGTCTCCGACGTGACATGGAATCCGACGTTGACTTTTGGAACTAAATGTAATTAGTTTTAGAAAACAATTCATTTTTTAGAATGGTTTATAATTGTTTAAACAACAGAGGGTAATTTGAGATGAAGGCAAATAAGAGGGGTGGATTTTGTCAAAATCCCTAAGTTTAATTATGTTTATGTATGATTGGTTGGTAACATTATTTCCTTCATCTAAAATTATGGGACTCACTGTTTGCAAATCACCCCATGATCATGTTATGTTAATAAAACATACTAAACACTTCCTCCATTCCAACAAAAAAACCCCGTTGCCAATTTAATCATTCAAACTAATCACTAATAATAATAACTTGTACTAACCCGTGATGTTGCCACGACATATTCAACTTTTAATAAGTAATAAGCAGTTAATAAAATATTTCATTCAAAAAATAATAAGAAGGAATATTTAGAGTTACAATAAATGAAAAAACAAAATCACAAAGATGAAATTCATATTCTACAATAGATATAAACAACCACATTCTCTAGCTGCAAAACAGAAGACAAAAAAGTGTTAGTAAGTGAATGTAAAAGCATGTTGAATAATATAGACCATTATAATGGATAAATATGTACGTACTTCATAGGTTTCTAAATATTTCCTTGTAGACAATATCGGTAGTCGTATCATTTGGACTGCCATCCTCGTCCAATGCTAAAAAAACCTTCAGGCCTTTCTTGTTTGTGATCCTTGAAAATGCAACATACAATTGTCCATGGGAGAAAACAAGCTTTGGAAGGAAAAGTCCTACGTGAGCTAATGACTAACTTTGGCTCTTATTGATTTTCATTGCATAACAAACTGATATGGAAAACTGTATACTTTGAAATCTAATAAGAAACTTAGTCAGCTCTGATGGGCGCATTACCATTCGAGGTATGTAAACTTTCTTCCCAATATTCTTTCCATGTCTCGTCTTCGCCTGAATCACATGTATGTCAATCTGGGTGACAATTAATTGAGTTCCATTGCATATCTCATGTGCCTGGGCACCCCAAATGTCTTAATTGTATTCAAGAACTCAACCGAATAATCGTCTTATGGATTAACCACATCGTCCGCGTCGGGATATATGTTATCCACACTCATGAACTCCTTTGAATCTCTAGGCAATAGTGACATTATGTAATCATTGACCAAAATTTCATTAGTTGGTAAAAGTATAGCTCAGTCTTGGAAGTACATATCGTCACCAACATTGCCCAACAACATGGGGTATGTACCCTTTACTATAGCTGCAATAGGTGGGTCATTAGAACGAATTTAAATATCCCTGAAAAATTTGACCTGAACCTCTCCATCATTATCACCACCAACATCACCATCTCCAACTTTCAATAGCCAATCTGCAAAATCCTCGATTGACTTGATGTCATCTGATGAGGCTCCAGACTGCAGGTAATGAAACTCATGTTAAACAGTAATATAAATTATAACATATACTATGCTAATATTGTATACTATATAAATTACGAAATTGAATTATAAATGTAATTAATAAAAGGATGCATGTTCTTAGTTAGTTTCAACACGCGGCAGTGGTCCCAAATCCTTCAAGATGAGGAAATTGAATAGTGTACTATATCATGCCTACTACCCTTAGGTTTGACGTGCAATATCTGTATAAAATCTCCACCAAATACTATAACCAATCCACCAAAGGGCTTCGTAATGGGCATCCCTCATAACGTCTCGATCGAAGACTACGATCCAGAGCCTCGAAGCAATATATGTTAGTCATTGGAGCCTCATTCCAAATGATTAACTTAGTTTCCTTCAACAATCCAGTCAGATCACTACCAGGGGTAATCCTACTACATGTTGTAGTCTCATCGACATTCAATGGAATGTTGAATCTAGAGTGAGCAATCCGACCTCCGGAAAAAAGTAACGAAGCTATACCACTCGAAGCAACTGGAAGGACTATATCATTCCTACCGCGCAATGTAGAGCACAGTGTATTCCATAGAAATGTTTTGCCAGTGCCACCGTAACCGTAAAGAAAGAATACGCCGCCTTCACCGGAATCCACAACATTCATAATAGTATGTGGTACACGTTCCTTTGATCATCATTCGGACACGGATACATACGATTATGATGTGCATTCATCTCGTCAAAATCATATGACGTCTCCTCATAAATCAAGTTATTCATACCATTATTTGTCACTGCATTATCCGGAACATGCATACCTTCAACATGGCTCAAACTCCATCCATTCCACTTAAGGAAATCTTCAACCTCAGCAAGAGCAAATTCTTCAACTGCTTATCATTTAGTTGTAAACCTGAACATATAAAAGGAAAACAATACATGTTTAATAAACAAACAAAAAAACACGAAAAGTATTGAAATATGAATTTAAACGATACACTAAAATTAGTAGTTTTACTGGGGTTATTCAACTTCCTCCTAACATGGTACCGTATGTCGTCGGTTAGAAACTCCCACTTACTTTCCCAGACATGACACGACCTTGACACACTCTCATAATGAATAAACATGGAGAACAAATGTCTCAAGAAATGATCCGATCCCCAAAACCGACTTCCTTAATTGCATATACATACTCCTTGCCATCATCAAGAAGACCTAACGTGTAGCATGCATCGAAGATCCTTGAATGACGGCCATCACGGTAAGAAGAATGAACGGCCATTAACCGTTCGGAGATCCTCGAAGCAAGTGACGCATCTAATTAATGTGATTCAACATTATATAATAGAAAAGACCGGTCTTAATTGAGACGTGGTATATTCTTCCAACCTTGTTATTGAAAACCTTCATATATTTCCAAACTTTAGATTTGGGCTCCCACACGTGGTACCTGGGGAACTCATCATATACTTCCGTGCCTCTGGATGTGTCTTGTTGAACTCTATCTACATAAGGAATTTTGTCTCAGCCACGGTGTGCTTCTCCAATAAGTCGGTGATCAAATCTCCATCCTTAAATGTCATTGTCAGTTCACTTTCCAAGTGAAAAAGGATAGACGCTTAACGGGTGGATCTCTAAAATAAATATCAAATGCCACTATGCACCATATGGACTCACAATCCGATACATATCGACAGTCGTTATAGTCCTTCACCTCATTCTCAATTGTAATCTTTGCACCTACTCTATCAACCCCTTGTTCACGTACTTGAACAAATATTTGATTGAATTGCTCTTGTTGCACCACTCAACATTTATGTGTGCTTGTTACTTCATAAGAAGGAAGAGATTGTATGGTACGATATACCTGTCAAATTTAACACGTCAATGATGTGATCATGCAGTTAAAATCCTTCTTAAAATAAATAAATATCGCTATAGAAAATAATGATGGCATACGACTAAAAACAAATTGATGTAATATTATACACATTATATATATGTGTTCCCCCTTTGTCAGTAGTGGCACCAGTGTCACGTCTCTTATAAATTGGATAACTGTTATGTGTAAAGAATGATTATTTCATTGAAAGACTTGGAAAAATTCTTGGACCAACTCCTTCCGTTATGCATGCACGCTGCGGTTCTACACATGGATCCACATGGACCATGGACTATATAATCGGATACAACCTTGTATAATTCTGGATTAAGATCCTTATCCGGAATCTCAACACATATGAAATCGTCTATGTAATTGGTATAAATATTCCTATTTTCTCTATCAACCCACAATAATATATGTGCATGGGGGAAGACCACGCTTTTGGAATTCAACTGTGTACACGACTGCAAATGGTAAAAAAACATTAAGTACACAAAAAAATAAGATATAAGTATCGTTGAACTTGTGAACAAATAATATAAACTCATTTTAAGAAGTATTTATTACCTCATATCGATTGTCCAATAATGTATTCTGTCTTCAAGTCTTTCACCAGCTCATCCAACTTTATCTTGAAAACATGACTAATCACATCGGACCTATCCTCGGACCGTAAGGCCAGCGACTCGATGAAACGTGTAATCTCAGACCACTTTGAATTACATGTAAAAGTGATGAACAACTTCGGATAGCCTATGCTCTTACAAATAACCATAGTGTTTTGGGAATTTTGTACAATATACAAAGGAGGATGGAAGCACAAGCCTTATATCGATGTTCCCAACCGGATTAATATCACTTGATCAAATAGCATAAACCAAGTCCTTATACTCATCAGCCCTCAAAATAACTTGATTACCCATTACGAACTGAAGCCTTTGTGCTTCCATCATGATGTAACCATCCATTATGAATTGCTGGAATAACTTCCTACTAAGTAGAATGGTTTGGGCCTCGTCAACACGATCGAAAAGCCTGGAAGAAAGGAACTCCTTTATTGTAAGTTTATGGCTGATGCCTTTAGACTTACCCGTATGCGATATATCTGTATGTTCATCTTACCCATATAAAAATAACAACGAATATTGCATTGGAAGGTATAATGGGTGTAATTTTGATATTGGCGTAAAGTCGCCATTAAATCTCCAATACAATATCGCGTGGATCCATCTCATACGTACTCATCGTTTCATGTGATAATAAAATATAAGCAAATGATAAATCAAACATGCTGAAGGAATTAACTCATTTCACCTAGGTTATGCTGCAGAATTAGTGTACACATTAATCAGGCTGCATACTTGGTTTAATTGGTATGTTTTATCCATTAAGGACGAATCAGAATAGACATAATCGCCTGATTGCGCTTTAAATCCAGCCTTTTAGTGTTATATTATTCAGTTTGGTGATAGTTTGTTAAGTTAATCAAGAAGACTAATTTTACTAATTACAACTTGCTTTTATGTTAACCAGTATAAGCCAATTTGATTTTATGTACTTTAGATAAATATACACCAAATGTATCTCTTTGACTCCTTGAAATATTTTCATCTATAGAAGATATTTGTCCACTCATCATTTTAGTAGCTAAACAAACATGGAACTGTATAAGTACATATTCAGTCGTTTAGCATAGTTCAAAACACTATATGTTGTAGTGAGATGGTATAAAATAAAGTTTTATTAATAAAAATTGGAATCATATGAATAACAATAAATCATTACAAATCTTGGCTTGCAATAACAAAGGGAAAACTGCTATAGACAGAAATATAATATAAATATAAGCTACTTTTGATTGTAATTGATAAAATCAGAATGCTTAATAGCCATGTAGGCTATTTCGAGATCGGCTTCGCATCTTGACCATGGTGTGACGGACTTGTTCTGTTTATTGAGGTGATCCAGCTATTCGAAATCCTTAGCTTTACAAAACATATCAATGCTAGGAAATTCGGAATTTTGAGTTTCATCTCCGATATCTTTGCTTTTAACTGCCATATACAATCACCTATGGATGCAATGCCACCCCGTTCGTGTTTTAAAGTACACACACCATTTATCCCTCGTTCTCTAACGTCGACTTCGTCACTAAACAACCTCATAGACTCCAAGCAGTAGCGGGACTCGAAGTGATCCTTGTGAACAACACACTACATTAGCTTAATTACATCCTTCTTATTTCCTTTGACAAAGAAATCACCCTGCAAATTCAACAAATAATCTATTTTTAATGTGAAAAGTCAAAACAAAATCATCCATAAATAAATTTTCCAATATAATATTTCCAAAGCTTCACGGAAAGTTACTTTGGGATGCATCAATAAATAGCTTATCAAGAAATGGTTTTGAAATGTCATCGGATGGCTTAATGAACATTTTATTGAGGAGATAGTCTTCTTCTCCAAGCTTCTTCAACATAGGGCAGCTGGAAAAAAATAATTGTATAAGTTAGCATAGAATAATTAATAAGAGAGTGAATAATACGTAGTACAATAACATAACATGGATTTCTACGTACCTTGCAAATTGCGTTGGCCCATGAAATTGGTGAAGCGGATGCAATACGCGATAAAATGTCCACAAACATATCATTAGGTAGATTGAGTACACAATCTGGTTTAATGCATGTTGAGTGGTGAATGTATATTTTCGAGTGATAAAGTTTAGCTGCTGAGTTTATGCAGTTCTTCAATGACCAACTCAATTCATAAGATGGCGTGTAGCTCTTCCCAATCCCAAAACTAGGAATTAGTTGTTGATGTTGTGAAGAAAATCGAGATGTAGAGTTGATTAATTCCTATTCATCAAACTCGACAAATTAGCTACTTCCTTGATTATAGAATTTGTTGCTTAGTTGATTAATATTGAATGTATAGAATCCATAATTATCTCATAGTTAGTTCAATGTAGGGGATAACAATTTGAAATTGTGATGTGGATGAAATCATGATGTGGAATGCAATCTTAAAATTTACAGTAAATATTAATTTATTCTAAATTTATTAACAAATTAACTAAAACAAGTTTGATTAGCTTCAGGCTTTCACTTATTTTGAAGCATATGAATTTAAATTAGTCCTTAAAAAAAGTTGCTATAATTGTAGAAGTCGATTGAAATTGAAATAGTGATTGAGTTTATTGAATTGATAAAATTGAATAATTGTATAAGTCGATTGAAATTGTATTTTTATTGATGTGCATGAATTATTTGTCAATTACATCACCATGACACCATCTCTGGATTAGGTGTTAATAGTCAATAAATTTGATTGCTATCAAGCCTTTCCCATGCTTTTAGTTTTAATTATGTTTATAGACTTTGTAATAAATTGGATCATACTTTGGCCCATGATGCTACATAGGCTCAATAACTTTGAATTTTTTCATTGCCTTTTAGAACAATTATTTTATCTAGATGAAAGACCATCTTAATATTTCAACATTTTAAATTACTAAACATCTTTTCATTTCTTTAAAGTTTAAGATCAAGTGGTATAAGCGATCAATGGTCTCTTTTAGGGGTGGTTTTGAATGACTGACATATAAATATAACATCTAATTTTATTGAGCTAAGTGCGTGATTTTGTATATGAAAATCGACAGGTAGAATAAGTGGCGCGAATTTGTATGCCATTTTGAGCTAAATGACTATTGTAGTTTATTTAACTAAATGACTAACTTTATGTTAAATAAAGTGTTGATTCCCACCAAATTCGATTAGGTAGTTATAATTATTTAGTGTGGAATGCGTTTAAATTGATATTGGTGGCTAAAATATAACAGTGTGGCTAAATATTGGACATCTCAATTTTTTCGATCAAATGTAATAGAAACTTCAAAATTTTCTCTAGAGAAAAATAGAATTTAGCTAGCCAAGTAAATCAATTAAATAGACTTTGATTTTCCACCTCTAAAATTTCCTCATGTGACATTGATCTTTTCTCAAGATTCCCCCCACTTTAATATATATATATAGATACTCTTAAAAAAAAGTTAAAAATAACATTGTCAATTCACAAGTAATATTATATTTAAAAATATGGACATCTTTTTTTTATCCTTTTTCCAAATAGTGAATGAGAATATTTTGTTGGGACGAAAAAATTCCATCACAATTGGACAATTTCATCAAGATGGGCCTTAGATATCAGGAGCTAGGAGTTACGATTTAAAATATTCATTTGGACATATGGCCCGATTTAAATGTTGATCAAGAGCCCATTAATGAGTTAGTCCACTTATCTACATACATGTCGAATCAGAATTAGGGTTTCGCTGAGTACTAGAAGAGGTGTCGTCTCCTTGATTGGAATCTCCGTCAGCACGGTCTGCTCCGGCAAGCTTAACCGCTAACAATGGTTCACGTTGTCTTCTATCGAAACTGTAAGACTCTCTATCGATCAAATTTCTCAATTTCTTGTATTTATTTGCTTTTTTATGGATTTTCACAAGCCTAAATGTTACTCTACATAGATCAATAGCTGCATATAACGGTGTTTCATACTTAGAGAATCGTTGATTAGTGTCATGGAATACTTATAAGCTTCTTTGGATCATTAATTTAGTCTACATTTTGCCAAAGATCAAATTTTTATTGCATTTTTGTCCTCAATTTGCTATTAAGTACTTAAATATCAATGCTTTATTTAGTCAATTTAGCTGTTCTTTCTATTTGTTAATTGAATTGCTGCTGTTTTTCTCTTGATTGATTTGTGAATGCTCTACTTGAATAGATGGAAAAACCTTCAAGAAACCCCGTCGCCCATATGAAAAGGAGCGATTGGATGCTGAGCTGAGGCTCGTTGGAGAGTACGGGCTTCGGTGCAAGAGAGAGCTCTGGAGGGTGCAATACGCCTTGAGCCGCATCCGTAATGCTGCTAGGAATCTTCTGACCCTTGACGAGAAAGACCCCCGTCGTATCTTTGAAGGTGAGGCCTTGCTACGTAGGATGAACAGGTATGGGCTCTTGGATGAGAGTCAAATGCAGCTCGATTATGTCCTGGCCCTGACTGTGGAGAACTTCCTTGAACGTCGCCTCCAGACTATTGTGTTTAAAGCTGGCATGGCCAAGTCAATTCATCATGCTCGTGTGTTGATCAGACAGAAGCACATCAGGTGTGTATTTATCTTCTCAGTTGTGTTTCACTATGTCTCAATTGAGTTTCTCTTGTTTCTTAGATCTTTTGCATTTCCAGTAGTGATTTTAGTATTTCCTAATCTTGTTTAATTCTATACACTTCTGTCTTGAAAGTTGAAAGGTTTTTCATTCTTGGGTTCAGGATATATATGTGACTTTGTTGTTGGTATACAATGTGAATTTGTTGTACACATGCATTTTCTGATTTAACTTTGAGGATCTCTTCCTAAGCAAAGGATTGGGTAATCATTTAGTTGCAATTCATAAGGGAGTGTAAAGAATGCTCATGTGCAAGAACAAATGAAAGGGGATAGAAAAGAAAGGACAAAAAAAAGTGAGAAGTGTTTCTAAATTATGTTTTGTTTTCCTATCAGGGTCGGAAGACAGGTGGTGAATGTGCCATCCTTCATGGTCCGTGTTGACTCACAGAAGCACGTTGATTTCTCCCTTACTAGTCCGTTTGGTGGTGGCCGTGCTGGAAGAGTGAAGCGAAAGAACCAGAAAGCAGCTGCAAAGAAAGCTGGTGGTGGTGATGAGGAAGATGAGGAATGAGCATATGTCACATGAAAAGTTGGTAGATTTAGTTTTCTATGTCGATTTTGAGTTCCCCCTGGTCTTCAAGTGTCCTGAAGGATGGTTCATTGAGCTTGTGACTGATTTTGTTTTGTCGACTTTTATCTTCCTTTCTCTCTATTTTTGCACCGGGGCTGTATTTTGAGAGGAAAATGTTGGATTCAAGTTTCACATTATCAGTGTCAAAGGAGAATTGTTCTCTATGATGTTAGTACTACTCTTTAACGTCTTTCTATATTCTGTCTGCGAAATCACAACTATTAAACGAAATGCAGATTGTGTTTTTGGTTTCACATATTTTTCACTAACATCTCTTGTTCTAATCGTCGGACAATGTTGGTGAAAGATATATACTATGAACAAGGTGTAGGTATGATCTTATAATGAAAGAGTTACCACTCGCATCTATGATTTATCCATTCAACAATTTAAAAGATCAATCTGCTTTCGTAAATCCGATCAATCTATACATGTAGATATGATATTGCTTTGGTGTTCACCCACATGGGCATGCATCCGTGTAGAGTCATGCTATATTCCCTCTCGTTCTTCTTTAAATACCCAAACGAAATATATTGTGCCATAACCACTTGAATATTATACGAATATAAAAGTACAAAACGTTTATATATATTGAAAAACATAAAATTATAAAGAGTTCTCTAACTATACATTGAAATTAAAAAGGTAAGATTAAGATGATTTTAAAATGTTAATAGATAATTAAAATAATACTTTAACATAAGTTTTTATTATATAGTTTTAATTGTATGATAAAGAAAAGAAGTTCCAATAAAGTTATTTTTAGTCGATTGCAGAAATGTTTGGAAAATTCCAATTCTTTTTGCAATATTGAATCAAAAAAGGGGGTCAATTCACATGGACATGGTCTTCTTCTTAACACAACTAATTCGCCATAAAACGTTAAACCCTACAAATTCTCGTCTCCAACTCTCCGATATCAAACCACCGCGTATCTGCCGCCCACCACAGGCGGCTACCTCCACCTCCACCTCCAAATCATGTCTGCCAAGTGGCGCGCCTTGCAGCACCGCCACAAATACACTTACAGCGCCGTAATTTTCCCTTCGCATTTCTCTGAGTCACTTAATCAAACACCTGGTACCTCTCCTTTCTACTCCGAATTGAACCACCTCATTTCTCTCAACTCCACTTACACTCAGCTCGAGCACATTAAGAAGCTCGCCGCAGCCTTTTCCAGCCTAATTTCCGACTCCACCTCCGATGAAGAATCAGTTTCTGCAGCTGTGAAGTTGTTTTTGGAAATCCTGTTTTTAGAAAACTCGTTGCCGTTGCATAGGACTTTAGCTTCGGTTTTGGGGAAGTGTAGGAATTTTAGGAGTGTGATTGAAATCTGCTTTAGGGAGCTGTGTGAGGAGTATGGTGGGAGGAGGAGGTTTAGTGTAGCTAGGGCGGCTCTGTCGATGATGAGCACGCCGAAGTTGGGGTATTTGGTTGATGTTGTCGAGCAGTGTGCGGTTTTGGTTGGGATGGATGTGGTTCTGGGGTTGGAGAGTGTGGTTGATGAAATGAAGGAGTGGTCGAGGCCTTCTCCGATTGTGATGGAACAGTGTCAGGAGGCGTTATCGTGCATGTATTACTTGATGCAGCGGTTTCCGGGGAAGTTTGGCAGCGTTGGTGATGAGGAGAGTGTGTTGTGTTCGGATCGTGTTGTTTTGAGTGGAGTGAGCTATGGTAAAGTGGAGTTTATGCGGATGGCATTTGTGAATGTTTTGAGCATCTTGAAGTCGCATGGGTTTTCGAGGGATTGTTTCGTGGCGGCTGGAGTGAGTTTGTGTGCGGCATTGCAAGTGTGTTTGGGTGCAGAAGAACTTGCTCTTTTTATCATGGAAGGTATGTTTCAACAGACTGATGTTTTCGAGTGTAAGATAAAACTTGATGATGTTAAGGGGAAAATTCCATATAAAGGTGATTTGGTTGATGAAATTTTCACTTTTTCCGCTTTAAGTAGATTGTGCTTGATCAGGGGTATACTGACAGCAGTCTCCAGAACTGTTCTCAACACTCATTTTGTTATGTCAAGCGAGCAAAAGTCGATAAAGACAATACTTTATGATGCAATTTTGCCTGAGTTGTGTAACTCGGCTGAAAATCCCAGTGATGGTCACTCTAACTTTCATACATTGACTGTGATGCAAATATGCCTGCAGCAGATAAAGACATTACTGCAAAGTGATACCTGTGATAGAGTAGATAAATATGATCCTATACCAGAGGACATGGGAGCAAGGATATTGAAGTTAGTGTGGAATAATTTGGAAGATCCTTTAAGCCAGACTGTTAAACAAGTTCATCTTATCTTTGACCTCTATTTGGATATTCAGTCTACTCTTCAGTGGGCAGAAGGTAGTGAAAATATAAGGTTGTACTTGAAAAAGATTGCTACTGATCTCCTTCAGTTGGGACCACGTTGTAAGGGAAGATACATCCCCTTAGCCTCTCTAACAAGGAGGTTGGGGGCTAAGAATATCCTAGAGATGAATCCAGACTTGTTGCTCGAATCGACTAAGGCTTATATAGATGATGATGTATGTTGTGCTGTCACGACATTCTTGAAGTGTTTTCTTGAGCGCCTAAGAGACGAGTATTGGAGCAGTGACGGTGTTGTTATAGGATTTAGCAAGTACAGAGATCATTGCTTGGAACCCATTTTACTTGGACTTGCTTCTGGATTGGCTAAGCTGAGGTCGAATTTGAATACTTATGCAGTACCTGTTTTGCTAGAGCTAGACGTGGATAGTATCTTTTATATGCTTTCATTGATTGGAATTGAATCAGGAGAAGAGGGTTCTTTATTTACTTATACTGAAAGTAGTTGTGTAGACATGTCTCTAGGAATCGAACAGAAAATTGCAATTTTAGTATCATTACTCAAAGTCTCTCGTGTACTTGCATTAATGGAGGGAGACATTGATTGGTTTGATCATCCATTAGTGTTTGCTGAAGGTTTGGATAAAAGCAATCTATATTGTGTCATTTGTATAAAGGCTATCCAGGTCAAACTCCCAGTGAACTGGCTCATATTAGCTTTGACCCATGTGGATGAGTCACTTCGTATGGAGGCAGCAGAAACTCTATTCTTGAATCCTAAGACAGCCAGTCTGCCTTCTTCTTTGGAACTCAGCTTGATGAGAAAAGCAGTACCCCTGAACATGAGATGCTGTTCTACTGCTTTCCAAATGAAATGGAATAGTTTGTTCAGGAAGTTCTTTTCCAGGGTACGAACAGCACTAGAGAGACAACTTAAGCTTGGAGCATGGAAACCTCTTGTGTCTGGAGGTTCCGATGGAGTTGTATGTACAGAGGAAGGAAAAACTGTGACATGCAGAGCTGATAATCTCTTTGATTTTATGAAATGGTTGAGTTGTTTCCTGTTCTTTTCTTGTTATCCTTCTGCTCCATATGAGAGAAAGACCATGGCAATGGAGCTCTTGTTGATAATGCTAAGTATTTGGCCTGTGGTACCTTCTGTGCCAGAAAATCAGGAATTAATTGGGTCTGGAGACAATTTGTATCCCTACAACAAAGGGTTTACTTCACCTGATGCAACACTGCTACTAGTTGGATCAATAATTGATAGTTGGGATCGGTTGAGAGAGGGTTCTTATCATATTTTGATGTACTTCCCCAGCCCACTTCCTGGCATTTCTAGTCCGGACTTGGTCCAGAAGGCACTTATATGGGCTAAAAAGCTCGTTTGTAGCCCACGAGTCCGGGAAAGTGATGCTGGAGCTCTGGCTCTGCGGCTTCTTTTTCGAAAGTATGTCTTGGAGCTAGGCTGGACTGTTAAACCATCCTGCAATTCTGTGTCCTTCCCATCCTCTACGAATGGGGCCTATCAAGGTTCTACATCTAACTCTGCTGCCATTATTTATGTAACATCACTCGTCGATTGGTTGCTCCTTGCTGTAGAAACTGCTGAAAAGAATCTTTTAGAAGCATGCCAAAATAGCTTTGTTCATGGTATATTGCTTACCCTGCGATACACATTTGAGGTCCTAGATTGGAACTCCAATGTGGTTTTGCAAAGCATAGCTGACATGAAACATGTGATTGGGAGGCTCTTGGAATTGGTTATGCGAGTAACATCCTTGGCCCTTTGGGTAGTCTCAGCTGATGCATGGCACTTACCTGATGATATGGAAGATTTCGTGGATGATGATGTCATACTTTTGGATACTGTAGGAGATACTGATGCATCTGCACCCAATACAGAGGTGGAACAAAAAAATAGTACAAGTACACAGGAAGCTAGTCCCTCTGATCAGATTGTTATGGTTGGTTGTTGGCTTGCTATGAAAGAGGTAACCTATATATTTTAAGAAGTTGCTTTTAGGTTACATATGCATCGTTATGGCTTATAAAATAATTGTTAGGAACTCAGTGAAAGTAATGCAACTTCTAGCATTTACCGGGAAATTTAAAAAAGGAGGGCGGGGGGGAGTCGGTGGATGGTTGTTAGTTAGTTTTAGCAGCGACTTAGTTACTAATCGAACAATACACTGCATTGAAGGTGCTTGATTTATTTTGTCTAGAGCATTTTCAGAATTTTGCCTCAGATGCCTTTCCCGTTTTCATTTCTTCTCCAGGTGAGCCTTCTTTTGGGAACAGTCATTAGAAAAGTTCCTTTGCCCACTTCAGATAAAATAGAGAACATCAATGGTGAAACTGCTGATGGATCTGGTCTGGCAAGTGATGCAGTGATAGACTTAAAACAACTGGAGACAATTGGTAACCATTTTTTAGAAGTTCTTCTCAAAATGAAACACAATGGCGCCATTGATAAGACTAGAGCTGGATTCACTGCGCTGTGCAACCGTTTGCTTTGTTCAAATGATCCAAGGTATTCCCTGAAATCTTCTCGATTATAGGAAGCTGATTTTTGTACTTTCAAATACCCCCTCCACCCCGGTCTCAACTTCCCATTGGTCCAGGCACAAGTTTTAAGGGAATAGTGAATAAAGTAGGAGAGATGGTGAATATAGTAGGTCAGATAGTGAATCTAGTATAGATGTGAATAGAGTAGGAGTGAGATTTTCCATTACAAGGAGAAGTTGAGTTTGGGACAGACCAAAAGGAAAATGGGAAGTTGAGTTTGTACGCCCAACATTTTTCTTTCTCAATTATGTCATGGAATTTTGAGTAGTAAATGATGGATTTTTATTTTTTACAATGTACAGGCTTTCTAGATTAGCAGAATCTTGGATGGATCAGCTGATGGAAAGAACAGTGGCCAAGGGACAAACGGTAGATGACTTGTTAAGAAGAAGTGCTGGTATACCTGCTGCATTTATTGCCTTTTTCCTCTCAGAACCAGAAGGAGCTCCAAAGAGGCTACTGCCAAGGGCGCTACGCTGGCTAATAGATTTAGTCACAAGGTCATTAAGTGATCAATCTAATGCGAAGAACTTTGATAATGTGCCTTTGCAGAATAAGGCTCCTGAGGTGAATGGCATAAAAGAAAAGTCAAAGATTAGAGATGAGGGGGTTGTTCCTACTGTGCATGCTTTCAATGTTCTCAAGGCAGCATTTAATGACACAAACTTAGCAACTGATGTATCCGGCTTTTCTGCTGAGGCTCTGGTAATTTCTGTGAAATCTTTTTCTTCTCCATATTGGGAGATTCGAAACAGTGCAACACTCGCTTACACTGCTTTGGTACGGCGCATGATTGGATTTCTTAATGTACTTAAAAGGGAATCTGCGAGGCGAGCTCTTACTGGGCTTGAATTTTTCCACAGGTATGCTAGAACATAAATTTTACTTCATTTTTTCATTTTTTAAGTTGTGTCAGTATACAAAATTGCTGTAGTAGCCAGTAACTTTCTCAGACCTCTCCATAGACACACACACATGTACCCCTTTCACTGTGCCATATTTGAAATGTTTTATAAGGAAAAGAAAAGAGTAGTGTCTTGGACTCTTGGTTCCCTTGTTAAGCAAATCAATAAAAGATGTCATGAATTCAGTGAAAGGATTAATCAAGACGGACAAGAAGATTGCTCGAGTTTGACTTGTCATCTTTTCCTTGGATTGCAGGTACCCTGCACTGCACTCATTCTTCTTTAATGAACTCAAAGTGGCTACTGAGTTGCTTTCTGTTGCTTCATCAGAACAATCAGCATCCAACCTGAAAAATGGTGTGCATCCAAGCTTGTGTCCAATGCTGATACTATTGTCTAGGCTTAAACCCTCTCCAATTTCAAATGAATCTGAAGATGCTTTCGATCCATTCCTATTCATTCCATTCATCAGGAGGTGCTCTGTCCAAACCAATTTTCGAATTCGTGTACTGGCATCAAAAGCTTTATCTGGCCTGGTTTCAAACGAGAAGCTTCATGTTGTCTTGAAAAACATTGCCTTAGAATTGCCTCGTGAAAAAAGCTATAATGGGTACTTGATCTCTTTCAACTTGTTACATGGAACATTATTACAGCTTAATACACTTGTGGATACAAATTGTAGAGACCTAGCTGATCCATCAATAAAAGATCTGATTCTCCACGAATTGATTCAAATATTGGAAACATGCTCATGGATGGGAAGACCAAAATTGTGTGTCTGCCCCACTCTGAATGGCTGCTTCTTGAGGTTACTTGATAATATGCTCAGTATTGCAAGAACGTGTGAAGCAAGCAAAAGTGCCAGTGTTATTTGGAAACTCCTGTGGGAGTTGTCTTCAGAAAGTTTAGATCTGGATGCTTCTGGTGGCCTGCCGTTTTTTGATCCTAATATTCAGGAACTCCGTAAGCAAGCTGCAACTTCCTATTTTAATTGCATTTTCCATACATCCAAAGAAGTGGTTGATGATCATAATTTGGAACCTTCACCTGCATCTGATCCATCAAGAGCAGCTGAAATGGAGTTCTCGCTTTCCAGTTTCGAGTCAAGATTGATTCGCTCTTTCTCAGATGCCTCGTATGAAGTGAGAATTGCCACTTTGAAGTGGCTATTTTTGTTCCTACAGTCGAGGAAATCATCAGGCGATAATACTGGACTTGAATTTTCTTCCAAGGCGGTGAAAATGTGCTTATCTAAGATTAATCTTCAAGATACAGTTTTGAAGCTTTTGGATTCTGAGAAGCATCATAAATGTGTGCATTATCTTCTGAAGATTTTTTACACCTGGAACTCACTGGAATTTGAAATTGACAATCAGAAACCTAGAAGTGCATGCAATGCACTGGACTATGAATCGATATTCCAACTTTGGAAGAAATTGGTTGACCTGCTCAAAATCACAAAGCATGCAAAGACAAAGCAAACGCTCATCTGCTGCATGGGTATATGTATAAAGCGGATTTCCAACTTGTATTTGAGCTTTATTTCTTCTGATGCTCAGAACATTGAAGCAAATAAGTTCAACCGATCTGATGCAGCCAAAAACCTTTCTGACTTCTATGATTCTGTAAACTACTTCACAGATCTGATCGGACAAAGTAGTGATGCATCAAGGCCTGTAACTATGCGCCAGGCAGCTGTGGAGTCAGTCATAGCTTCTGATATGCTAGGTCATGCCGAGATTGTTGGTTCTTTGCTTGAAAGCAAAGAATTGATAAATCAAAATTCAACTGGTTTTATAACAAGAGAAGCAATTAGAAAGTATGCTAGTAAAATACTGGATCTGTGGTTGACGTGCATAAAGCTCCTGGAGGATGAAGATTTAGGACTCCGAAAGAGTATTGGTTTGAAAGTTCAGAAGTATCTTACATCTGGAAACTTCCATGCTGGTACAGCTTCTAACCAGGTTGAGAAAGTGATGGAATTATGTTTTGAACATTTGTCGAAGATCTTTGGTCACTGGATTGAATTTTTAGATCATATATGCAGTTGGGTTTTCAGTGACATCAACAGTGCAAATTATATAGTCTCTGGAGGAGATCTTGTCAGACGAGTTTTTGACAAGGAGATTGATAACCACCACGAAGAAAAACTTTTAATTTGTCAGATTTGTTGTTTGCATTTGGAAAACCTTCCCATTGCGAAGCCTCTATCAACTGACTCAGGAATTGAAAGTGGGGTCAGAGATCTATTGCATAACTGGAGAAGCAGATTTTGTGAGCAGGTAATAACATTCGCGCATGAGCATATGGGGAAACAGGGTAGTATTGACTGGATTGGTGGAATTGGTAATCACAAAGATGCATTTTTACCAGTCTATGCTAATTTGCTCGTATTTTTTGCCTTGTCAAACTGCATTTTGAAAGGGGAACCTAAGTATAGCATGTCCATGCTCTCTGAAGTGTATGACTTAGGAGATGCGATCAGTCCCTTTCTTGGCAATCCTTTGATCTCCAACCTATTTTCATTAGTCATCAAGTGCCATGAGAAATCTGTTGATGGAGCTGCTCATAATTTTGAGCAAAACTGGAGTTTAGATGGGTCTACTTGGGCTGAATTTAATCCTTATTTTCTACTTCGGTAGGACATGCTTTCGACATCATTATCGATACCAGATGTACATGACCATGAGGTATGTTCTCACTGTTGTCTCTATATAATGCTATAGTTTAAGAGATTCTTTCGCCATGCCTTTTTAGTTCTGTTTGTGATATTATGCCGGTCTATGTTATATGAATTACCTGTGGCTGTAAGCACTGAAAACTTTATTTATTGTTATAGTATTTTTCAAATTTCTCAGAAGTGCCTAATGTTATTTTGATCACATATGATGTGTTCTTGTATCCATAAATTTCTTATATACCTGGTATTTAGCTTGGTCAAGTTATTATATCACTGTCCAATTTCAGATGTCCCCTGACAGGGTCAATTAAAAGGTAAATCCCCGCATATGCTTCTATGTAAAACCAAGCATGTGATAAGTTATTTCAATCTTTGTTGAAGGATTTGTGAAGAAAGACAGCTGAAAACGAACAAGTGTAAACGTCTTTTATTCCATTCAAGTGATAGAATTGAGACTTTGCTGAACAACAAAGATCTCTGATGAGGGAGTGAAAGCTCCCATCACACTTAATAAGATACAGAAACACACTGCATTATTTAAACAAAGATACTAATAGGAGGGCTATGCCCCATAGCCCGAACTTTATTCCTTATTTCTACAGACGAAAGCTCTCATCTCTAAGAAATCCTGCACCACATAAAGAAAAACACGGTCATGATTCATGTAATCAACGAACATTAAGGAAATAGATAAGTAGAAATATTATAGATATAGTATTTTATGCTGACTTACTGGTTGCAGTCTATGCTAGGAGAAATACTGTATCCGATGGAAACACCACATTGTCCAGCAAGGCTGGAGGCGGCGCCGTAGTTGAGGCCACTAATGCTGGAGGCAGCATCTTTCAGACAGTTGCACACTGTTTGCCTATCCTGCTGAGACTGAGCACTGCCAGACAGGCTCTTGACACCACTGCAGCATGCTTCCGATGGTTGTCCTCCACCAGTCAGGTATTCTCGACATGGACTCACGTAGTTGACAACATCTCCACAAGATACGGCCTCTCCTGGTGAAGCTACCAGCACCACAGCTAGAACTGCCAGAAAGATCAGTGCAACACCCTTCATCATCCTTAAACAGATTACCTGGATGTATCTTTTATGTTTGTATTGTTAAAATTGCTGTGATAGACATTGTTGATATGGGGGGTACGATTTTATAGCTGCGAAGTGTGCAGTGACTGTTGAAATGACATCAGGTGTGGTTGAAGATTTTGGCAATATTAGAGTTAATGGTGGTGTCATTTTGTTACTCTAATTAGAAAGCAAGTAAATTAGTAGGGGGGACTGGTTCTGGTTAGTAGGTGTACTAATTGATTGATAAGAGACCAGAAAATAATGGTCATTCAACCTGATGATGGACAAGATTGACCCAAAAAAATGTTGATACGTTTGATCCTTATAATATTTAGGCTTATAGGTTCGGTGCAACATACAGAAGAATTACAAAGACATTTGCATATGAACGATGATAAAGTACACTGACAGTAGTTCTAGACTAAACACGCCGACCCAAATGGTCCCAACCTCAACCAATTATAGTGGTCGTAGTCTTACAAATCATGCAAATAGTATGAATAATCATCTAGAGATTTTGACAATCCACACATGAGACGTTCAAATTGTTAAAATGATTAATGATTGAAAATATACGGGGTTATAGGTGATTCGATTAGTCACAACTTATCAATTCAATAGTCTCTGACTAAAATAGACGAGCTTGATTAATTATATATAGAAGGATTACAAACAATTTCCCATGTTTAGGGTTTAGTTTGATAGAGTCGAGAAATTTCATACAATCAATTAACTGAATTCTAATATGATCCACCAAATGTATTTTTTTTTTAATTGTTAAAGTATATTGGGTTGTTTGTGACGTGATTAGCCGCTTGAATTTTATTTTACGTAATGGAGTCTTTGTCTCCATATAATAAAGTTTGTATTAAGTTGAGCCATCATCCATTAAAAGGCCTTCTTAAGGGCATAAGGTTATCCAACTTTTATATGTTGTTTGTAGGATCGTCTCACAAGAGATGTTGGATCTTTCTAACACGACCCCTCACAAGTAAGCCGCGGTTAGTATACCTCGTGGAATTACAACCATCTTTGGACAAGCTGAAATTATCATCGGTTGCGCACCCATCATAAACTTGGGCCTATTATGATACCATATTAAATTGGACTATCATCCCTTAAAAGGCCTTGTTAAGGGGAGAAGGTTAGCCAAGGTGAATAAATATATTTTTCCACTTTTATTCTCGCATTAGCTAGGGTTAGGTTTACATAACATTCCTCTCTCGACTACTACATTCTATTTCTTCTTCCTCAATGTAGCGGCGGCACAAAAAATTCTGCAAACCTGCTTTATCGGCTCTATGTCAACCGATCTTGATGATTTGACGATGTCAATTGATTGGTAAAGTAGTAAAGCCCATTGTTTATGTTAAACGTTATCATTTTTTCATGCGTAATTCATACGATTCTACAACAATCTATGTTAAATCATGTGAATTCGTAGCATTTGATAAATTTCTTTTGTTAATAGAGTAATAACCTGAAATTTTATTGCAGATCTGGAAGCTTTTGTCACCAAGCACTGAAGATCTTACAAATTTATAACGATCTAACTATATACATGGCTTTTTTAATCAATTAATGACAAAGTATGTAGATCTGGTACACTCATTTCGTTTTGCGTGAATTATTTCATGATTAACTAAAATGAATTATACGATATCGTTTATAGTACCTCATAACCATTTTGTGTCAAACAAATGCTAACCAAATGTTATTTTTTGTTACAGATTTGTTAGTCCGTGTCATCTATGAGGAAGATCTATCAACTTTGGGCGATTAACTGTAAGCTTTGTTTTTAAAGACATGTAATGAAGAATTCGAATTAGGTACATTAACTTAATTTTACTCGAACTATTTCATGACAATTTTCTATATTTGGGAAATATTATATGATATTTTTCCAAATCAAGAAAATGAAGTTTTCTCAAAAGTTTAATTTCATCACATACTCGCATAAAAAGATTCATTTTGTTAAAGTTTAATTTCATCACATACTCGTATAAAAAGATGTATTTAATGGTAAAATAGTTTTTTTGGTTAAATTGATTTTACCACTTTCATTTTATCAATAGTTATATTCAATAGAAACGTATTTTGTAACTACAAGTCCAAGATAATTGTGTATATCGAGAATCAATTTCAAATAAAATAAAAATTTGGTAGGATGATGAAACTAAAAGTTAGAGTTTATTATATTTTGGACGAACAAGTGGGTATAAGTATATAGTCAATAGTTATTGGCACATGGAAGGGTAAACGAGGAATTTAAAAAGGAATAAACATAAATTTTGGTGCCAACATAACATTGTAATCGATATTTATATTATCACTAATTTGCATTAATATGAATTTCTTCCTCCAATACCACATTTCTGTTGTACCTTTAATTGCACCCGCAAGCATCACATGTTCGTGCCTCAATGGATCATTTTGGAGCAGATGCCATGAACTCACCACACCCGTCGACGACGTATCCACCCAAATGAGCTGCATAATTTCGAGTGCACTCAAAATACGTGACCGTTTTTACTTTAAAACTTGTGCCAGAGGGAAGCCCTTCATGAAAATTTGTTGCCATCATGTGTTTTGTCAGCAATTTCTTGTTAAATATTAAGGTGAAATTCTTGTTTATATAGTTTTGCCTATTCATCAACACAAATAAATGCGTAAGAAAAATCTTAGCCTATTAATGCTTTCATGTTGAATATTTTTATTTAATATATCCATTTTTCTCCATGCCTCAATATTGTGCATGACATCATATTCAATATATTTCTCATGATTTTCTGAAAAATACAATTTTAATAGTTACTAATATTCACCAAATGATGTTAGCTTAAATGATAAATACAATTTGCCTTTTTACAAGGGATAGTTTGATAGAGTTGAGAATTTGTATACAATCAATACAATTTGAATTCTGATATGATCTAACAAATATATATTATGCCATACTTTTTTAATGTAAAATTATGGTAAGGTTTAAATATATTGGATCGCTTGTGACTTGATTAGCCGCTCATTTTATTTATTTACCGGGTCCTTGTGTTGTGTAGTAAATATACTAAATGTGGTATGTATCCGAGGCGAGTAAATATATATTTTTAGGTTTGTTTCACTATTGGGTTAGGTTTGCAAAACATTTATCTCACTACACTACTATCTAATCCATTCTATTTCTCCCTTGATGTAGACGACGCAGAAAAAATGATGCAAAATGTTTCTTCGGCTAAATTTCACGGATCTTGATGATTTAACGATGTCAATCGATTGAAAAGGTAGTAAGCCAGTTGTTTCTGTCAAATGCTACCATTTTTCTACGTACTTCATATGATTCTACAATAATTTATGTTATATATTTTTTGTTAACAAATTATTAATCAGGTAATTTTATTGTAGATATGGAAGCTTGAGTCGCAATGTATTGGAGATCTTACAAATTTAAGCGATCTAATTACTTGTTTGACTTTTTTTTATCAATTATCGACAAAATACATAGACCTGGTATTTATTTTATTTTGCGTGAGTTACATTAATAATTAAAAGAAATTCTACGATATCATTCGTAGTGTCTCACCAACATTATCAGGTTAATAGGATACTAATCAAATGTTATTTTAATTTATTTACAGATCTGGTAGAATCTGACATCTATTGAAGAAGATCTTACAACTCCGACCGATTAACTGTAAGCTTTGTTTTTCAAGACAGGTGATCAAGAATCCATATTTGGTATATTGACTTAATTTTACTCGAGCTATTTAATGACCATTTTCTACATTCGGTAAGTATTATGCGACATTTTTCCAAATCAACGAAATTAAGTATTTTCAAAGTATTTGAACGGTACTCTTTAATTACATGATATACTTACATTTGATTTTTTTTTACGTTTACCACTTTTATTTTGTCTATATGTTACATCAAATAGAAACTTATTTTGTAACCATAAGCATAAGGTATGTACGAACATAGAAAAAGTATGATGTCAAGTGAACATTAGAATTTATTGTGTTTTGGGGAGTAGAAGTAGACAGTCAATAGTTTATTGACATTCGTAGGAAGTAAAAAAATGAGGGATGTAAAAGAAATAAATATATATTTTGGTGCCAATACATCATGAATATATTATATTTAATATATATTTATAAGTCATTTACATTGATATGGAAAAAAACTTTGTTCAATCATAAAAGATATAAATATATTCACTTATGTTTTACTTAGTTACAATAAGATCTCTAAATATATATGAGGATATTACATATGATACACCCTTAAATCATGTCCAATAACAAAATTTCCACAATAATCAAAGCATAACAGTTTCGTCCAAAAAAAAAAATGAACTCGAAAATTTTCCTAATTGCCAATGGATCCAAAAGTTAACGAATCATATTTTTGCTAATGTGGAGGATAAAGTTGGAGTTATTAACGAAAATGTCACTCCTTAAATTAAAATTTGACTTTCTTTAATTATTTTGATCAATTTCTTTTATTTTCGCTTACTTTTTCCTTCCCTAAATTTTGGTGAATTACAATCCACGTCCCTTTCTATTGACAACCCATATAATTTTAAAAGCCTCAAACAAGTAGTAGAACTTTTGGATCAGATTTTAACATCTACTTCTGGTGGGTCAGAGGTTTTACAACTCCACTTTAGGAGCTTTAACAGCCCCAAATCGGAGTTGTATACAACTCGATCGGAAGAAGATGTAGAAGGAAAGAATTTAAGAAGAGAAATAGGGAAGAGGGAGAGGAAGAAGATGGATGATGGGTAATTATTTTTATTTTTAACTTTTCTTTAATATACCAACTAACAAAAAATCATGTAAAAGATAGAAAATGTTGGATCTGTGGGTTGGTTAAGGTGGGGAGGAGGAATTTGTTATTTTTTTTATACTAGGGTAATGTAGGTAGGGGATGTATTGCACGAGTAACATATATAATTTCTTGGAACATATATTTATAC